>JARVZY010002334.1:0-187500 GCA_030686995.1 Artemisia argyi | reverse complement strand
ACTTATGATTTTTATTTTGTTAATAATTTTTCAATGTTACTGGATTGTAAGAAACATGGCATAATATGTGTTATTATGTGATAATATTGGCCACGAAACCGATTGTTTTATGGTTGGTACAAATTTGATTTCGTGTAATTCGTAAGTGTGCATACATGTTAACATAAAATTAGTGAAATGGTGCATATGTGTTTTATGGTTGGTATAAAATTGATGAAATGGTGTGCATATATGTTTTGAAGTTGAAATAAAATAAGGAAAGATGTATGCATATATGTTTTGAATTATGAATATATGTTTGTTACTTTGTTAGTTGTTTCTAATAAAAAAATACTAGTAACAATTTTTTTAGTTTCAGGTATTGAACATGCTTGACAAAGATGGAGACCATAACCAATATAAAGAGTGCACATGTGTATTGGAAGGATACTCATATGTTCTAATGAATTTGATGAGAAAGTGAAGCGTGCACGTATGTTCTTAAAAGAGTGCACACATGTTTTTGAATAACATGCACATCTATATTTAACGAGATACATTTTGTAGTTGGATTGTATTTCATTTTATATCAAATTTTATGTATACTATTTATGTTTTTGGTTTGTAATAAATTTAGAGGTTACATGTATATGTTTATATTTTTTGTCATAAATTTCGAAGATTAAAAACTGTAAACTAGAAACATATATGCAATTATCTTTTTAAACAAAATAAGATTGATGTCTAAACAATTATACGCTATGTAAATTAACAATATTTAAAAAAAATAGAGAAAAAAGAAAAACGAACACATATGCACCTCATTTTTCTGAAAACATGTATAATTGGAAGAAAAAAAACGAAAATTAAGAAAACTAAAAAACGTTTTTTAATAAAAAAATATTCCAAAAAAAAGAAAAAATGTGTTTGACAATTATACCATTTGAATTAAATAAAATATTTAATAGTACTAAATTCTTATTGGTCTAAATTGGTACTGTAAAGTACTGCATCTAATATGGGTATTGCATATAACGCGCCCATATATATATATATATATATATATATATATATATATATATATATATATATATATATATAGAGAGAGAGAGAGAGAGAGAGAGAGAGTGTGGTTATCGTAAGTTAGTACCTTAAACTCTTAAAGTGTGAAGAATAGGAAGTAATCTGGATCGTAGGATGTATCAATGATGATGTAACTAGATAAGATTTAATTGAATGACATCTTTGTAAATAAAATGAAATTGATGGCACATTTGAGAACTAATTTGTAAATAAAACCGACGTGCTCATAGCATGCTCTTCTTTTGTTTTATTGATACTGTTTATTTAATCATGTTTTATATTTTTCAAATATAAAATCTTGTTGTGCCTCTTCTTTGTACATGCACAAATACATAATATTGTTTCATCATTTATACTACAATTTTGAGATTGCTAACTGATGCATCATGCATGCATGGTACAAGATACACAACCATATTGATACACATATTATTACATGATACAATACAATTACAAAAAACAAGTATAGATATATTATTGAAGTATTGATAGACTGTCATTTAACAATGATATAAATAACCACCACAACAGTTGACTTACAAGAATTTGAATTACAAGTGATTCAATTGAAAAGATTCATTTATAAACAAATAGAACTAACCGTCATCGAAACAATAAAGTTGATATAGAACTAATACTAATCGATACACGATAAAAGTAATTAGTTAATAAACAAGCGGTGACAAGGAATGCCGAAGGTGGAGGTGACACTTAAATCTGACACTCATGGGGGTACACTGATATACAAACTTTGATACATATTTTACAAGCATAAATACGAAAAAAAATTGGTGAGGCATTCACCGGTGACGGCTAGTGTTCCGACCAGATGGCGGCCAAAACAATCGATAAGTCTAAACTCTTAGTGCATCGAGTGTTTTAAAGATGCATACCTTCACGTAGGTTTTCCGTTCACTGAGATCTCAAAATTAAAGACGAGTATGTTTGTGGTTCCCGTGTTACAGAAATATAATTATAACACCGAACGAAGACGAGAACAAGTCACCAGAAAGAATTTGAGATGAAAGAGAAAATGAAAAAATAGTTATTTACTAGTTTGAGATGAGTACTTTGGAATGAAACATAGAAAGAGAAACCGTAATTTGAGGATTGGTTTAATTACTAAAATATCCTTTTATATTAATTAAAATTTTAGTTTTTAATTAGAAAATAAATTACACTTGTCATCATTTTATGGCTTCCTACACTAGTTTATTTTAAAAACTATCTTATATGAACCTCATTATATATATATATATATATATATATATATATATATATATATATATATATATATATATATATATATATATATATATATAGGGTATGGATCCAATAAGAAGATTAATTAAAATAAGAAGGGTGAAAATGCCCAAAGCAACTACCGAAGATCTTTCTCATACTAAAAACTACATTCCCAAAGTTTCTCAACTCCCTACCACATCTCCTTCTATTGGACTTATCTATCGTCAAATTGAAGATAGAAATATTCATGAGGGACGTGTAGTAGATCTTGCTTTTGCTCAATCCGAGTACATAAATCGCTTGTTTTCAAGCATCAACTTCAATTGTCTTTATGAAATAAATGAACCCATCATTCCTCGTTTCATAATGGATTTCTATAGCCAAGTCACCGTCCAAACCAATGATCTTGGTTTCATCACCATCTCTTTCATGATTCAAAATGAATTTATCACCCTCACTCTCGAACAATTTGGTCATATCCTCCAAATTCCATTTAGAGGTCAAGCCGTTTTCTCAAACGAGTGGGACCTCGAATCTCTTAATCGCTATCGACCAACCTTCGGTCCATATCTCGACGAAATTCCTCATCCCGACGAAATTCGTCAAGTCCTTGGTATAGATCGTGCCACCACAAATCGAAAAATAAAATCCAAAAACGTTCAAATTTCTCCATACCAACTTCTCCTCAAAGAATTAAGCCCACACATGAAGCGTTGGGAAGAACTCATTCGTGAGAATGCGTTTGGTACCGGAGGTCACCGGGACCATCTCCCGGCTAGCCTTGCTCACATGTTGTATTGTATAGCTGTCGAAAAGCCGTACAATTTGGCCTACTTCTTTATCAAACGGATTGAGTGTGCTAGAAAAACTCCCAAAGCCAATCTTCCTTATGGAATGTTCCTTACTCGTATCTATCGTCATGTTATCGAGTACTACCCCGATCTTGACAATAGTATTTATGAATCCATCTATCCCACTCTTCGTACTCTCGCTCTAAAACAAGCTCGACGAACTCGAAGTGACAAGGGTAAACCTCGTCGTCATAGCTTTCATGGATCATCCTCAAGGCAAGATGATGACGATGAGGAGGAAAACATCGATGATGTTAGTACCCCTTCGTTTTCTGAGTTCGTTGAAAATTTAGAGGATCTTGACTATCCCAACTATTCTACTCCATCTCCAAGTGATCAAACTGAAGAAGTGCTTCATGAACGGACTACCGAGATGCTTAGAAGACAAAAGAGCTTGCATGAAGAAGTTAGAGGTGGCTTCAAATCTATTGGGAAGACTTTGAAGGGGATCTTCGGGAAGAAAAAGAAATGATATGATCGGATTGTGCTTGTTTAACAATGTTTTATTTTTATGTCTTGTGTGTTATTTGTCCGAAGTTTATTCGGAAATACTTGTTATTTGAATATGTGTTTAGGATGATAACTTGATATCTTTATGCATGTTGCTCTTGATCTATATATATATATATGTTTGCATGATTAGTTAATGATTATATAACTATTTGACATATATGCTTTCTAATAAACCAAAACAAATGTGAGATGTCCAAATTGAGCTTGCTGCATATTCAAACCAGAACACAACATCTTTCCAGAAAATTTTTGAAAATTTTGGTTTCTGGGTCGTCAGATGGGCGGCCCCCTTAAAATTAAGGGGACCGGCCACCATTTAAGGGGACCGGCCATCTGAAACAGTTTTTACACTGTTTTCTTTTGCATCATGTGATCCCTTTTGCTAGTCCCAGCTACCATTACTCTTAAAAACCAAACTGATTTTGGAATAAAACATTACAATTTCAAAACAATTCCACTTCTAAAC
The DNA here is from genome assembly GCA_030686995.1 of Artemisia argyi. NCBI lineage: Eukaryota > Viridiplantae > Streptophyta > Magnoliopsida > Asterales > Asteraceae > Artemisia > Artemisia argyi. The sequence continues at coordinate 183,363 of JARVZY010002334.1, read as the reverse complement.
ATGTTTTCCCACTATATAATTCCCATGCATGTTTAATTCACAATTCATCATCCTCATCACTCATAACCATCATCATGTCATCACCAAGAACCACCCATTCAAACAATGCCAAGAAACAAAAACTTGTCATCATACCACCCAAACAACTCTTCATTGATCTTACAAATGAAGACAACACCACTCCATCTCCACCACCTCAATGTTCATCTCCTAGTGCACCAAATGCACCCTCAAAAACACCTTCAACAAATGGAAACTCCACTTCCTCCATACCATCCACCTCATCCATAAATGACTACATCAACACCCACTTATCTCCTCCAACAATTGATCAACCATCACAACCTACCAATGAGAACACATCTCTTGCACTCACTCTCTCATTATCACCCTTAACACCCCTTGATGCACATTTCTCATCATCTCCTATCAACCCACCAACCTATAACCCCGTCCCATGGAGCTTACTTGAAGCTCATGGAGACACTTGCCTTTGTTGCATTCACAACCGAACAATTGTGTTCGGATTAAGAGATGAGATCCAATACATGTTTTCTCATATTGAAAACATGTTGCATCAACCACCAACAACAAACACAACACCTCCACCACCATCAACAAACACACCTCCACCATCACCATCTCCATGTTCACCATCCATTCCTCCCAATTAAACATGTATGGTGGTTCACAAATAAAAGTATGTTAAACCTTTTTGGATGGCAAGCTCTAGAGAGGACTCTCATATTTGAGACTTGGTTTATTATTTCTATGATGATTGTAAGCCTTTTAAAGGCTTTTGTTAGTTGTAGCATTACTTGTTCCTTTTGTTGAAGTAATGCTTGATGTATTATTTTCCTTGATTAATGAAATGGTTATGTTTAGTCTATATTTTTACATGCTATATACATATATATGTTGCTTGCTACTAAATATTTTTGCAAGATATCCATTTCTCGATTCCTTTTGGCCTCAAAACGAGGGGGAGCTTACATCAAGGGGGAGCTTCCATTAAAACGGGATAACCTTTTTGATGCTCACAAAAAGGGGGAGAAGTGATATAAACTCACTCTAATACTTGTATATAGACTAATTTTCGACTAATGAGTTTAAATTTTGTAATCATCAAAAAGGGGGAGATTGTTGACATAAATAATGTATGAAAACGTTATTTATATTTTTCGATATCTCTATATTTTGACGATCACAAAATGTAAACTCGTCAATCGTTTGATTACTACGTAAACAAGTATTAAGCTAGTTTATATCATTATATCCAACTTAATCACTTAAGGTATGAATAAACAAGTGCTTAATACATCTCATGATCAAAGGGGTATTTAATTAACTAATACAAAGTTTATTTAATTATATAATCTTATTATATATTTTTGAAAAACACTTTTGGTATTAAGGAAAAATGTTTTAATCATACTAAATATATGATTTCAAATATTTAACCAAAATCAGTTAGTTTTTCACCAAATAAACTTTCCCCACTAAAAGACAAGTTTTCTGGCCGTTACAGTTGGGCGGCCCCCTTAATTATAAGGGGCGGTCCCCTTAATTTTAAGGGGGCCGGCCATGCTTTAAGGGGACCGGCCAGGCTCCCCTGTCAGAAACTGTCAGATTTCTTCCCCTATAAATACCACCTTAATTCTGGAATTTTTCCTTACCTTTTGCACGAAATTTTCAGATCTACAATCATCTTAAACCCATCAAAAACCCTTTGATCATTTGTATATTAATCCTTGTTTCAAGTGATTCAATCCCTCATCATCCATTCTCATTCTAAGTGCAAAAGAAGAACTCTCTACAACCAAGTTCAAGAAGTGTTGAAGAGTTGTTGTGTATAGTGTATATATATTCATTTGTGAATATTGTGTTGTGCTTGTTATTATTTGTTTAGAAGATATAGAAGTTGTGTAGATAGTAGAAGTTGATTAGTTGTGAAGTAGGATAGTTGTGAAGATTGGTGTGTAGAAGAAGGTGTGTAGAAGATTGGTGTGTAGAAGAAGGTGTGTAGAAGATTGGTGTGTAGAAGCTTGGTGTGAAGATAGGTGTGAAGATTGGTGTGTATATTGGTGTGTAGATTGGTGTGTAAACTGGTGTGTATATTGGTGTGTACGGTTTTCTCCGCCATAAGGGAGTTTGTTGACATAGTGAAGAAAACTCTCGAGTAGGTGACTCGGGGAGTGGAGTAGGAACAAGGAAGGTGTCCTTGTAGCCGAACCACTATAAATCCTTGTGTTGTGGTTTGATCTTTCTAACTCTTCTCATTACTTATTTATTTACATTTACTAATTAGTTTAGTTAGTTAGTTATTATACAATTGTTCATATAGTGCAAGCATTGAATTCACATAAACAAGAATCGAAGTTTTTAAAACAAACTTGTGCTTATAAATTTTAAAAGGACGTAAAACTATTCAACCCCCCCCCCCCTTCTAGTTTTCCACAATTGGTACCAGAGCCACGTCTAGCAAGATTTTTAAAATATAGTGTATTTTAAAACTTTTAACGATCTATGGAATCTGAAAAATATTTAGAAGGGCAATCTATGCAAAGACCACCACTATTTGAAAGTGATGGATTTTTATATTGGAAAAATCGATTCGAAACTTATGTGAAATCAAAAGATCTAGATCTTTGGCATATTATTACCAATGGTGATTTTTTACCTATTCAAAATAACCCCGAAACTAAGAAAGATGAAATCGTACCTTTTGAAAAACAAAATGATGATTTAAAAAGAAAACTTGCTAAAAATAATGAAGCTAAAATGGTAATTTATAATGCGCTACCACGTAAAGAGTACGAAAGGATCTTTATGTGTGAAACCGCAAAAGAAATTTGGAACTCTTTATTAATAACTCACCAAGGTAATAATCAAGTCAAAGATAACAAAATAGATCTACTTGTTCAACAATATGAACAATTCACGATTCCGGAAGAGGAATCAATCGATAATGCTTTTGCTAGATTTAACACTATCATCACAAGTTTAAAAGCACTTGATGAGAATTTCTCTAGTAAGAATTTTGTTAGGAAATTTCTTAGAGCTCTTCACCCAAAATGGCGAGCTAAAGTGACGGCTATTGAAGAATCAAAGAATTTGTCAACACTACAACTTGATGAATTAATTGGAAACCTGAAAGTCTACGAAGCAATTATAAAGAAGGACTCTGAAATGGTTAAAGGAAAACGTGAGCAAAGCAAGTCAATCGCCTTGAAAGCTAGAAAGGAATCCAACAACGAAGATAGCTCATCTTCCGAAAGCGATGACGAAGAATATGCCATGGCCGTAAGAGACTTCAAGAAATTCTTCAAAAGGCGAGGAAGATTCGTTAGACAACCACACGATGAAAGAAGAACATCTCAAAAGAATAATGATGACAAGTATAGCAAGAATGAGAGAAAGTGTTTCAAGTGTGGTGATCCGAATCACCTCATTGGAAAATGTCCAATGATGACAAGAGATCAAAATCAAAGAGCATTCGTTGGAGGTGCTTGGAGTGATAGTGATGAAGATGAGAATGAAACAACAAAGGATGAAAAGTGTCTCATGGCCAAATCATCAAGTGAGGTACGTTCCGAATCCGAATACTTTAGTGATGAAAATCTATCATTAGATGAAAAAGATTTAGATAGTGAATACAATAGATTATGTAAAATAGGACAACTAGTTATGGCTAAAAATAAATCATTAAAATACATAAACAACCAACTAGAAAATGAAGTGCTTGAACTAAAAATTAAAATACGTCAACTTGAAAAAGGAAAAGAAATTGTTGAAGAATGTAAAACATGTCAAGAGCTTAAAAGTGAAAACAACATACTTAAGGATGAAATTTGCAAACTTGATAAATTTGAAAATAGTAGTAACTCACTTAGTAAAATTATAAGTATTCAAAGAATATCAGGAGATAAAACCGGACTAGGATTTAACTCAACTGAATCTTCAACAAGTGGAGCTAAAAACGTTAAATTTGAAAATGAACCAAAACCTTCAATACTTAATCCCAAACATTTACTCATAAAAAATAAAATAATACCTATCGCTAGTAATGAAGAAATAAAACCATTCTATAAACCATCTTTAAAAACCGAAGTTGGATTATCTAAATCTAAAACAAGATCTAAAACTCCACCACCTAGGAAACCAAATAATTCATATCCTAGACCTAAAACACCTCAACCAAGAACAAACCATAATAGACGAAACTTTAACTATAATCAACAAATGTGGAATTTCAATCCGTGGGGAATGTTTCCACCTTATATGCATCCAAGTCAAATACAAAACATGTTCGGACCAAATAACTTTGGACAAATGAAACAATGGGCACCAACGTAAATGATATTCGCCATCCAAACATGGAACTTTTCATTGTCACCTCTTGTCCGATTTACTTCTTGAAGACCTTGAAGATTAACGCATTAAAGACAAAAGGTACACACTTCCTTTTAAGTTCCTTGTCTAGAAATGCATGCTTAGTTTAGTATGTTATATGTATGTGATCTTACTTAACTTATTAATCTCTATCTTCTTCTATATTATATCTAAATATACATATATACATATATATATATATTTATATACTTAGCTATATTTAGGATCTTATAACCTAGGAAATTCATTTGTTGATTTTCTAGAACTAGAGATTGTTCGTTTACGAACATCTTTTTTCCCCTTTTGCCTTATTGAACTTAAATGTTCAATCAACACTCATGCTGATGAAGTGAGATGAGTCGAAAAATCTATGGATGAAACAAACTCCCGGCTTCCATTGCATACGTCTCCCTCCTACGTTCTCGTCTTATAAGCCCATACTAATATATATATATATATATATATATATATATATATATATATATATATATATATATATACTTATGAACTTTCCACAACGTTCTCGTGTACTTGACAACTTGATAAATTTCATCCGAAATGATCAAGAAAATTTAATTGGCAAATTGTCGATTAAAAGTGTCAAGTAATTCCTTTCGTGCGAATACCCTCCAACGTATTTTTGATTAAATATAAATCTAATACATACATACGAATAAATATTTTTCTTGCTCTTTCCAGAAACCAAAATCACAAAAATTGATTTTTGGAGGGCGGCCCCCTTAATGTTTAAGGGGACCGGCAGCCAAATGAAGGGCGGCCCCCTTAATGTTTAAGGGGGCCGGCCATCTGATAGCTCAAACCCGTTTTTCTCCTTTTTCCTTTTGCCAAACACTCCACTTTTTCATACTCCCCTTCCACTGCTTCTGCTGTGACGAAAACCAAAACCCAAAAACCTCTCAAATCACTTCCAAATCACATAATTCGGGTTAATTCGCAAAGGGCAAATTCATCTAACACAATCACCATTACTTATTGTAAGTTTTTCATAACACATTTCATCTAATTTCATCTTATTTGATCATACTCATGATTATGCATGTTTTATAAAATTCGTCAAATTTCATAATTTCTTTCAAATTTAGCCTTAAAACTTCATAACCAAATGCTTCCCCTAGGATTAGGATGATTAATCAACACTAGAAACTAGTTATTATAAACTATCATGTCGAAAATTTTTGAAAAATTTCATACACTCCTTTTCAAAATTTTAGTAAACACATTGTTGAATAATGTCTTGAAAACGTATTAAAACTAACTACATTATACTTGTGTAACTTGTAAAACTTGAAATTACATTTTTCAACTAAGAAAAATTATATTGGTTCACAATATAGGGGTGTTTGGATTATGTCCAAATAATATCAAAACATAGCTTTTATAATTTTTATAAAACTTTATTATAATTATAAACCTTAATATTGTTTATCGAACTCGTCAAAATATATAATTCATATGTATATTGACGCACTTGAGTTATAAGTCAATAGTTAAGGAAGCGTTTGGTTTATTACTAAAAATGATTTTTTTTTTTTGTTAAAAATACAAACCATCTTTTTCAAAAACAAATTACATGCATAAGAAACTCGCAAGAAATAGCTAGTTTTACAATCTAATGTGAAATCTAGCAAATTTCATGATATATTAAGATGTTTAAAGGGGCGTTTGGATTTGTCCATAACTACTCATTAAACTTCATAAAATATATCTAGAACGAGTTAAAAACAACATTAAGGAACATGGTAATCTACTTCTTAGGATTAGTGACGAAGTATGTTTACGTTCCATCATAAGCCTTAACTATAAACATGTACTTTTATCTTTCTTTATATTTATTTTGGTCTTTTTGAATTGTTGATGTGTTTAGGTGAAAATGCCCAAAGCAACTACCGAAGATCTTTCTCATACTAAAAACTACATTCCCAAAGTTTCTCAACTCCCTACCACATCTCCTTCTATTGGACTTATCTATCGTCAAATTGAAGATAGAAATATTCATGAGGGACGTGTAGTAGATCTTGCTTTTGCTCAATCCGAGTACATAAATCGCTTGTTTTCAAGCATCAACTTCAATTGTCTTTATGAAATAAATGAACCCATCATTCCTCGTTTCATAATGGATTTCTATAGCCAAGTCACCGTCCAAACCAATGATCTTGGTTTCATCACCATCTCTTTCATGATTCAAAATGAATTTATCACCCTCACTCTCGAACAATTTGGTCATATCCTCCAAATTCCATTTAGAGGTCAAGCCGTTTTCTCAAACGAGTGGGACCTCGAATCTCTTAATCGCTATCGACCAACCTTCGGTCCATATCTCGACGAAATTCCTCATCCCGACGAAATTCGTCAAGTCCTTGGTATAGATCGTGCCACCACAAATCGAAAAATAAAATCCAAAAACGTTCAAATTTCTCCATACCAACTTCTCCTCAAAGAATTAAGCCCACACATGAAGCGTTGGGAAGAACTCATTCGTGAGAATGCGTTTGGTACCGGAGGTCACCGGGACCATCTCCCGGCTAGCCTTGCTCACATGTTGTATTGTATAGCTGTCGAAAAGCCGTACAATTTGGCCTACTTCTTTATCAAACGGATTGAGTGTGCTAGAAAAACTCCCAAAGCCAATCTTCCTTATGGAATGTTCCTTACTCGTATCTATCGTCATGTTATCGAGTACTACCCCGATCTTGACAATAGTATTTATGAATCCATCTATCCCACTCTTCGTACTCTCGCTCTAAAACAAGCTCGACGAACTCGAAGTGACAAGGGTAAACCTCGTCGTCATAGCTTTCATGGATCATCCTCAAGGCAAGATGATGACGATGAGGAGGAAAACATCGATGATGTTAGTACCCCTTCGTTTTCTGAGTTCGTTGAAAATTTAGAGGATCTTGACTATCCCAACTATTCTACTCCATCTCCAAGTGATCAAACTGAAGAAGTGCTTCATGAACGGACTACCGAGATGCTTAGAAGACAAAAGAGCTTGCATGAAGAAGTTAGAGGTGGCTTCAAATCTATTGGGAAGACTTTGAAGGGGATCTTCGGGAAGAAAAAGAAATGATATGATCGGATTGTGCTTGTTTAACAATGTTTTATTTTTATGTCTTGTGTGTTATTTGTCCGAAGTTTATTCGGAAATACTTGTTATTTGAATATGTGTTTAGGATGATAACTTGATATCTTTATGCATGTTGCTCTTGATCTATATATATATATGTTTGCATGATTAGTTAATGATTATATAACTATTTGACATATATGCTTTCTAATAAACCAAAACAAATGTGAGATGTCCAAATTGAGCTTGCTGCATATTCAAACCAGAACACAACATCTTTCCAGAAAATTTTTGAAAATTTTGGTTTCTGGGTCGTCAGATGGGCGGCCCCCTTAAATCATAAAGGGCGGCCCCCTTAAAATTAAGGGGACCGGCCACCATTTAAGGGGACCGGCCATCTGAAACAGTTTTTACACTGTTTTCTTTTGCATCATGTGATCCCTTTTGCTAGTCCCAGCTACCATTACTCTTAAAAACCAAACTGATTTTGGAATAAAACATTACAATTTCAAAACAATTCCACTTCTAAACATGTTTTCCCACTATATAATTCCCATGCATATTTAATTCACAATTCATCATCCTCATCACTCATAACCATCATCATGTCATCACCAAGAACCACCCATTCAAACAATGCCAAGAAACAAAAACTTGTCATCATACCACCCAAACAACTCTTCATTGATCTTACAAATGAAGACAACACCACTCCATCTCCACCACCTCAATGTTCATCTCCTAGTGCACCAAATGCACCCTCAAAAACACCTTCAACAAATGGAAACTCCACTTCCTCCATACCATCCACCTCATCCATAAATGACTACATCAACACCCACTTATCTCCTCCAACAATTGATCAACCATCACAACCTACCAATGAGAACACATCTCTTGCACTCACTCTCTCATTATCACCCTTAACACCCCTTGATGCACATTTCTCATCATCTCCTATCAACCCACCAACCTATAACCCCGTCCCATGGAGCTTACTTGAAGCTCATGGAGACACTTGCCTTTGTTGCATTCACAACCGAACAATTGTGTTCGGATTAAGAGATGAGATCCAATACATGTTTTCTCATATTGAAAACATGTTGCATCAACCACCAACAACAAACACAACACCTCCACCACCATCAACAAACACACCTCCACCATCACCATCTCCATGTTCACCATCCATTCCTCCCAATTAAACATGTATGGTGGTTCACAAATAAAAGTATGTTAAACCTTTTTGGATGGCAAGCTCTAGAGAGGACTCTCATATTTGAGACTTGGTTTATTATTTCTATGATGATTGTAAGCCTTTTAAAGGCTTTTGTTAGTTGTAGCATTACTTGTTCCTTTTGTTGAAGTAATGCTTGATGTATTATTTTCCTTGATTAATGAAATGGTTATGTTTAGTCTATATTTTTACATGCTATATACATATATATGTTGCTTGCTACTAAATATTTTTGCAAGATATCCATTTCTCGATTCCTTTTGGCCTCAAAACGAGGGGGAGCTTACATCAAGGGGGAGCTTCCATTAAAACGGGATAACCTTTTTGATGCTCACAAAAAGGGGGAGAAGTGATATAAACTCACTCTAATACTTGTATATAGACTAATTTTCGACTAATGAGTTTAAATTTTGTAATCATCAAAAAGGGGGAGATTGTTGACATAAATAATGTATGAAAACGTTATTTATATTTTTCGATATCTCTATATTTTGACGATCACAAAATGTAAACTCGTCAATCGTTTGATTACTACGTAAACAAGTATTAAGCTAGTTTATATCATTATATCCAACTTAATCACTTAAGGTATGAATAAACAAGTGCTTAATACATCTCATGATCAAAGGGGTATTTAATTAACTAATACAAAGTTTATTTAATTATATAATCTTATTATATATTTTTGAAAAACACTTTTGGTATTAAGGAAAAATGTTTTAATCATACTAAATATATGATTTCAAATATTTAACCAAAATCAGTTAGTTTTTCACCAAATAAACTTTCCCCACTAAAAGACAAGTTTTCTGGCCGTTACAGTTGGGCGGCCCCCTTAATTATAAGGGGCGGTCCCCTTAATTTTAAGGGGGCCGGCCATGCTTTAAGGGGACCGGCCAGGCTCCCCTGTCAGAAACTGTCAGATTTCTTCCCCTATAAATACCACCTTAATTCTGGAATTTTTCCTTACCTTTTGCACGAAATTTTCAGATCTACAATCATCTTAAACCCATCAAAAACCCTTTGATCATTTGTATATTAATCCTTGTTTCAAGTGATTCAATCCCTCATCATCCATTCTCATTCTAAGTGCAAAAGAAGAACTCTCTACAACCAAGTTCAAGAAGTGTTGAAGAGTTGTTGTGTATAGTGTATATATATTCATTTGTGAATATTGTGTTGTGCTTGTTATTATTTGTTTAGAAGATATAGAAGTTGTGTAGATAGTAGAAGTTGATTAGTTGTGAAGTAGGATAGTTGTGAAGATTGGTGTGTAGAAGAAGGTGTGTAGAAGATTGGTGTGTAGAAGAAGGTGTGTAGAAGATTGGTGTGTAGAAGCTTGGTGTGAAGATAGGTGTGAAGATTGGTGTGTATATTGGTGTGTAGATTGGTGTGTAAACTGGTGTGTATATTGGTGTGTACGGTTTTCTCCGCCATAAGGGAGTTTGTTGACATAGTGAAGAAAACTCTCGAGTAGGTGACTCGGGGAGTGGAGTAGGAACAAGGAAGGTGTCCTTGTAGCCGAACCACTATAAATCCTTGTGTTGTGGTTTGATCTTTCTAACTCTTCTCATTACTTATTTATTTACATTTACTAATTAGTTTAGTTAGTTAGTTATTATACAATTGTTCATATAGTGCAAGCATTGAATTCACATAAACAAGAATCGAAGTTTTTAAAACAAACTTGTGCTTATAAATTTTAAAAGGACGTAAAACTATTCAACCCCCCCCCCCCTTCTAGTTTTCCACACATTGTTTAAGACGTACCAAATTAGTGTGATTATTCTCAACAAAATAATGGATGTGTATGAAAATATGTTTTTTTCATTGATATAAACAATTATTTAATTCACATGCAACATAGTTACTTATGATGTTTCCAAAAGATTAAAAAAAGCAATATCTTTAGAATTTTATGAACACGAACTTCATCGATCAATCGATATTGAATGAAGTAAAAATAAAATAAAATTGAGCAAGTTGATTGACTAAAAGTTGAAATCTTAATAGAGTAATTTTAAATTTGACTCAATTTTGTTTAACAACATAAAAACGCGTGTCTAAATTGTAATAAAACTTGATAAATGGTGACCAAAATTTTTGTGGTCATTCCTTGCCATCTCAGTTTCTCTCTCTAAGACTACACCCCAACCAAAAAAAAAAAAAAAAAAAAAAAAAAAAAAAAAAAAATTGAAAGTTTGTTGTGCAGACAACCATAACTTTGATATAGTTGGGGTGAGACGCGTCGCTTAGGGCTTGGCTAGTGGGGGAACGCATTGCATTTGTGGTTGGCTAGGGAGTTGTGGTTGCCTTGCAACCTCCCATTAGCATTAGTCTAATAATAATGTCCATTGTTGGATAAACCTCGACAACAAACCTGAAGTTCGATCGCGGAACGCTAGATCGCGAGTTGTATCGAGCTCAAGTGGCAAACACGAGAGACACAATATACTATAAAGAACCAACAAGAATATGCACACGTTATACCCTCAACGAACCCTTTATTAAAACCAATAAAGCTTTTACAATTGAGGAAGAAGAATGAATAACTAGCATCCCCCTCATCTCTATTTATAGAGATGAGGGGATAGAAACCCTAGCTTGCCTTGCATTCCAAGCTATCTAATCCTAGTTCTAGTCTACCACCTAATCTAATTACAAAGTACACTTTAGTCCCTAATCTATGTTTAAGTTACTACTAATATTTAACAATTTCCACCTTAGGAGTAACACTTAAACATAACCAATACTCAACACCTTTTTCTTGTACTGGAACCTCGAAGTGGGGACCACCTTGTCGACCAAGCATTGTACTTCGGTAATTTCCCTAGATTAGCTTCCGTAGACTCATTCACTTTCTTCTTTTCAGCAGCATTACCCTCTGCACCCTCTTGACCAGGTACTCCGGTTACCATAATGTCTGTCCCCACCTTTATACCAAGATGTACCTTTTCCTGCTCCTTTACCAAGCAACACGTGTTTGTCTTTTCTTCAAGTTGCTTGTCCTCCAACTTTCTTTGAGCCACTGCAGCATCATCGTTACTAATCTGAACATCCTCAGCTTCACGATTCCCCTGAGCTCCCTGAAGTTCCACCTCAAACCAAACACGTTTATCAACCTGTACTCCATGGACTCTTGTTTTAACACCAGGACCAAGTTGTTTGAACCCAACTTGTTTATGACCAAGTTGTTTGAACCGAACTTGCTTATGACCAAGTTGCTTTTGTACACCAAAAGTTGTCACTTTTGCTTCAAGAGTATACACACAGTTCTCTTTCCTGATCCCAATCATCATAACCCGACAACCTTTAATCACCTTGACTCTACCCATCTGCATCTTCACAGTATAACCCTCTTTTTCAAGAGTACCCAATGAAATCAAGCTTTTTTCTTAACCCTGGAACATACCTGAAATCTTCCGGTATAAAGCTTGAACCATCATGCAACTTGATACGTGGGAATCGCACCAGGCTTTACTTCTCGAGGGATCTCGAGAAGCTTACAACCCCCACCAGGCAGTGTACCTGATCGTTGTAGTATAGTATAGTGACAAGTACCGGAGGATTGATCGTTCAACTCAGGAATAGTGTCGCTAGGATTAGAAAGTCTCCTAAACTAAGTCTAGAGGTGAGGGATGATTCTTTTTGTATTTTTATATTTTATAAAAGCAAGTAAAATCTCAGGTTTTGGAAGAGTGGGCGGAATTAGTTGCTAGCCAACTAACCCAATTAATCTAAAGATGCAATCAAAATAAAATAAAAGAAATGAAAATAAAACTAATTATACTATTGTGGTGTAAACAATGATGAGGAAAGTTGTGTTTACTTAGGTTTCATTACTCCCTAGATATCTTTTATAGGTTGATAGCTTGTTACAATTGCATGGATGACGGGTCATATTCCTTAATACTAGTCGTAGGGGCGTGTACAATATTCCCTAACTCTATAGGATCCTACTTCACTCCTATGTCGAGCCGTTAAAAGCTCCTAACATGGGATCATTAGATTTCTCCTACGCATTAAATACAACTAAATATCGTAGTACACCTCCGATCATGTTTCTTCAGACGTTCAAGCAAGTTACCAATGGAAGTCTGCTAGTTTTCTTAAGCCTAACATCGAATACAATCATCCGTAACAACTATAAACAAACAATCAACCCATAATTAACATATAGGTTTCACTACATCTAAGCAAACACAAAGGAAATATAGCCTAGCAAGTTAAATTGAAGACAAGCGTAAGATATATTCAAACAACACATAGACATATTGGATGAATTGAAAGAGTACTTATCTTTAATTAAACATGAAAGATTCAAAGGGTTGAAACCCTTGAAAAAGCTGGAAAATTCGACCTAGGGTTTTCCTCAAAGTTGCACCCTCCAAAGTTACACCCTAATGAATGAAATTTGGAAAACTATATATAGATTCTTGGTGAGTGCTTATTTACTCACCATTTTATGGCCAATTACCTACCCAAAACGACTATTTGAGCTAACAAATGCCAAGAAAACATGTGTTTTTGTGTTTGTGATATGCAGGTACGGATATTTTACAAAATAACGGAAATCACACAATAACCGGTAAAACCGGGCACGAGAGTAGAAGATGGTCAAAAAGTCAAAGCCGGGAATCCAAGAATCAGTTTCAGTCCTCTATCTACTCAAACTTGGCAAGAATAGTCCCTGGAATATATTTTTGAAGAAAGTCTAGTTCAGCCCTTGAAGTTTCAGAAAGTTACATATATGGTCCTTATAATATTTCATTACCAAAATCTGAAAGTAAAACTAGGCCTGGTCCATACTTATATTTAGCCTTGGCCCAAATTTACAAACCCAAAAGCCCAAACCTTATACTATTACCCGAGCCCACTTTTAATTTCGGTCAATATATCAGTCAACACAATAAAAAAAACAAATCAAACGTGCCCTTTTATTTTTCCCCAAACTCTCCTCAACCCAGAACCCTCCCAACCATGAACCCTAAATTTATAAAAGGCTCGAATCACCTCACACCACTTCACTCAGCTAATAATTAGATAATCATTTGTGTTTCTAGAAGCTATATCACGTGTCAGAGTCACATGTCAGAGAGGTATTAGATACTACAAAGAGACATCTGGCAGCTTGAGATTGGATGGAACGCGTCATTTCTCTCCTTGGATTCTGCTGAGTCACATGTCAGAGAATGAGACACTCAAATGTGGACAGATGGAGGTGTTTGATTGGACAAGCCACATCTCAGATTTGATCCAAGGGTTAGCATAAGATCAAAGAAGCACAAAAGCAATCCAAGGGCTATAAGATGGATGAAAGAAGCACAAGGTGGTGTGGATCGCCAACCTGGCAAAGAAGACCCCAACCCCTTCATTCCTCTTATAAATAGGTCTCCATTTTAGCTCATTAGGAGTTTTTTTTATGTATTGTTATGCTGCTGAAATGTTCTTAGATTAGTGAATGTAATAGTTTAATTGAGTTTTAATAAAATTTTGATTTACCTTCTTTACTTTTCAGTTTATTGTTCCATTTCTATTGCTTATTTTCATTTAACTCTGTTTCTATATAGTTCATAATCCTTATTTCTCAGCTTATTTTAGTGTCATTTAGTAAAATCCTGTTTCAATTTGTTATTCTAATCTAGTTTTATATTCAGAGTATATAAAAAATAAAAATAAAAAAAAAACAATCAGAGAAAATAAGAAAAATAATAAAAATAAAAAAATAAAAAAAAATAATTTCATAGTTATTAATTTAGCTCATCATAGAGTTTATTTTACTTTCTATAAACTTCATTTTAGCTTTTTAGCTAATAGTGAAGCTTTTGAGTCTGCTAAAAATAAGTCAAAGAATCAGAGTAAATGAAGCAGTTGCAATGGTGTTTTGGATAGCCTGATACAGAAGGAATTGACATCAGCCTATCAAGAGATAGGCTAGCATAGTGAGTCCCCCTCTGTTCATGCTGAGGGGGAATACTTTGGTAACAATTCTGAATTGATAAGTTTCTATAGTAGCAATTGTTGAATTCATTTGATTTAGCTAGTGTAGTAGATTGAGTAGTTGAATTTGAGTTTGATTGATATATGTATTACTTGCTTTGTATAGATTTGTTAGTTTAAAATCTGAGTCAGCTTATTCTAATTTAGTTAACTGAATCTGTAGTTATCAGATTGGTAGTATAATTGATAATTGTAGTAGCAGAGTTGTATGTAATTGATATTTCTGAGTTTTTACTGTTACATCTGTTGATTTGAGTTTGAGTAGTTCGTTAAGGTTTATTTGAGATTAATTAGATCATACTAGAGGTTATAACTGTTTTTGATTATAGTTGTTTTGATTTGAGATTTGGATTTTGTGGGAGTAGTTTTAAGTCCTAGTATCAGGGATGTTTGGCTCAATTAGTTCTAGGAACTGTTTATGTTCAATTGTAGTATAGCTATGCACCATTTAGCTTCCATTAAGTTTAGATAAGTGATAGATTGCATAAAATTAGTAGGAATTTCATTAAAAGTCAAATTACGATTTAAATGAGCATAACAGTTAACTGCAACAGTTAGTTTTTATCTCAGCTAGACCTTTTTGATTTCATTTTTCATCCTTCTAAACTTGTTCAAAATCCAAAGTTTTTACTTCTTTTTATACCCTTCTAGCTTGTCTTTACATATCAATAGTTTCTTTGCACTTTTCTTTTCATTTGCTAGCCGTAATCTTAGCTTGAAACTGATACTTTAGACCTACTGTCTCCTGCACCAGTTACAACTGGTCTCAAACTGCCCTTTTCTCAGCCACCTAACAAGCTCATACAAGCTCCTTTTGGTTGGAGTTGTGGATTAGATGTTAATTGCTAGCTTATCTTCATGTTTCCACTAATTTTAGACATTAGCTTGAGTTCCTTTAGCTTGTATTTTAGCTTGAATTTGCCTCTTAGAACCTGTTTGATTCAGTTGCGGCTTATTTGAGTTTCTTAGCTGATCTTAGCTGGTATAATTGTTTGATTTGGCTTGTTAGTGAGTTTCATTGACTTTTCTGAGTCTCTTTATAGTTGTATGAGTGCTGTGTATAATTTGCTCTATTCAGCTTTTGCATTTTCATTAACTGCTATTTCATTAGAGTGCTTTAATAGCTTATTAGTTTGTATTCTCTGTTTCTGGCTTATAACTGTTCTATTCTGAGTTTCTTTGTACTTATTAGAGTAAAATACTCCTTAGTTTTCAGTTTAGTTAAGTTTCTTTGGCAAGTGCTTATAAATAAGCACTTGCCATAAGCTGATTTGGCTTGAATAAGCAGTTTCACTTTTAATTTTTACTTCAAATTTTTATTTTAAGTTCTTTTTATTATTTTAGAATTTCTGGAATTTTTCCAGATTTTTCCAACCCTTTTTACTATTTTTCTTATTTTATCTTGATTTTTATTCAATTTTTAAATAGTTTTAAATAACAAAAATCATAAAAAAAAATCAGAAAAAGTCTTGAAAAATACAAAAATATTTTTATAATTTCTTTTATAATATTTTAGAATTTTTAGAATTTAATTTTCATTTTTCAAATTTATTTTTCTATTTTTTCTCTATTTTTAATTCACTTTTAATTCAATAAATAGGAAATTAATTCTAGAAAATAAATAAAAACTCAAAAAAATATTTTTCTTTTTCTTAAAATTCTTTTTATTAGTTTTAAATTTTTAAAAAATATTTCCAAGTTCGTAGGGTCATTTTTCGTTATAAGTTACGTTTTAAATTTTACGGTTGCGTTACCGTTTTCACGTTTTTCATTTCGGTGCATAATTAGCTTATACTCTTTGCATGTTTTATCATTGTTTGTGAATAATTGAATTCCTTGATTGCTATTTTCATTCTATCACTCTTTCACCATTCACTTACACTACACGATTCCCAAACCGATAATTCGAATTTTCCATTCGAGCCTTCGTTGGGAGAACGACCCGGGAATTACTTTCACAAGTATTTCCTCGGAATATAAATATACTATAATTGACACGAATCAATTCTACAGGGTGATGGCGTCAAGAAGGAATTTGTGACGCCGTCAACTCGCCGTCTTAATAAAAATCGTATTGCCTAGATCTGATTTTGACGCCGTCATGTAGGAATTTCTTCTGGGCCGTCACTAACAAATGGACCATGACGGCCTAGGTGACGCCGTCATCTCCTATGCTTGAAAACACTCTGGACCGTCACGTGTATCTTCCACTTCCACCTCTTTTGTAACTCTTGACGCCGTCATTTAGAGACTCTTGACACCGTCAGGTACTGTTCACAGCAAGGAAAATTGAGACTTTGTCGTTTTCTTCACTTTTATGCTCCAAAAACGTCCAAAATGCTTCCTTTTCCAGATTTCTCTCCAAAAGTACCTAAAATGACAAAAGGAATGATTTAGAGTAATATTTGATCAAATAATCTCGAATCCGGGCTTAAATAACCCTTTAAAAGTTGTTCACTTTTCGCCTCATCAAATACCCTTACACTTGAGATTTGCTTGTCCTCAAGCAAATGCGCTTTTATTCTAATCAAAATACAAGTTAGGGGTCATTTAACACTAATATAAAAGTAATTACAACAAATAATCGGTACACTAAAAATCAAAGACAAGCACGAAGGTCATACACTAGCACCTCACAAATAGTGTTTAGATACTCACATCTCTCGGGTGTAATAAAGTATATATCACAATAAGGAAATGGAAAACATCTCTCACTATCTGTCATAGCAAAATAGATTACAATAGGCTTAGGAAAGGATCAAACCTCCACCACTTGGCGTAAGCACCTAGGATAAACTATCAAAGAGGTCTTTCAAAGGGTTATAACGTTAGGTGTAGGGATATGGAATACACGGTTTTGTTGGATAAAGGCAATATTTACTGGTGGCGAGTTAATCTTGGTTAATTACATGTACAATATGGTGTTGCTAAGCCAAGACTAGACTTGACTTAAGCTAATTAATCAAAAATAACAAAAACATAAAACAAACATAGAATGAAACGGGATGGTAGTCCGTATGTTTTTCTCTTTTCTTTTTCTATATTTTTTTTTCCTTTTTTTCTTTATTTTTTCGATTTTTTTTTTTTTTTTTTTTTTTTTTTTTTTTTTTTTGCATACACTTTTACCCTACCATCCAAAATAATACATCATAAGGAATGTACATTCCCCTTACACTTGAATTTTTATATACTTTACAATAAAATATTCAAATGACTCGAATCAAGATAATCAAAACACTTGGAGTACTTTTTAAGATTAACGCACATATGGGGTAATATATGATGTTCTTCCCCATTACTCCATAATAAAAGTACTTTACCCATGAGTCCCAATCGTCCCAAAACAATATGTACAAGATATGACTCGACTTAGCAACCATGTAATCAATTAGATAATTAACTAAGGGTTTAAACATATAACAATAATGCACTAAAGATGAGTGCATACACAGAAGGCTAAGGCGATTTGGGTTTACATTTGGGTGGGTTGTAACAAATTCTTCCTTTAAGTAAGATGCTTAAAGTTAGAAACGAAAAGATAGGCTCGGAGGGGTATACTAGGGGTTTCGTGTACTAAAAATGAGTACAACGCTAAGGTGTGGGAAAAATTAATTGACTTTACTAGCCAAGTAATATGACTTAAATGACCAAGTAATTATGATACGGGTTTAAACACACGGGTGATCCTAATGCCTCTTATCATGTAGTAAATCCTACCACATTAATGTAGCCTCACTAGCGGTCTCGGGATGCATCACTAACGCAAGTTCTAGAATCTAAATGCTACCGGTACACTCATAAGCACTAATAATGAATGCTTTTCCAATCAAATCTAAAGGCGAACCTCACATATTTGGGTGGAAAATTTTTTCTGAATGGTACGGTTTTGTGCTAGTCATACAACTCCTATCCATGAGACGCTTGCTAAGGCTAAAGTTTCACTCCTAAATGTTGTAAAAAAATTTAAATTTGGCGCTAAAATTACACTGACAAGTATTTCTCTTAGTTTTATTACACACCTACCATCGAACAAACAAACTCAAGTGCAATTGTATCCTATAAGGTATCATCATTTACCCTCCCCTTACACTTAGGATGAACATTGTCCCCAATGTTCAATTAAAGAATGTAAAAGTGAAATAGGTAAAAGAATGAAAACAAATACTCCCCTGATTCGTTCGGTGTGGATAGTGTGGTAACAAGGTTAGATCTTCCTCCAAGAAAATGAACGTTCAAAGCTTCCCTTCCAGAAAAATAAATCATCTTCTTGTCATACATAACTTGTTAAACCTGAGAAAACAAACAAGGAAACCTCGCATAAAATCGGCGGCAATCTATATATACTAACAAGTCATAGAAAACAAATTAAGATATAATGCTTGTGGAATGAATGTTTGCAGATTTCCTGGAGTTTATAAAACTAAAGAATTAACAAAAACTTTAAGACTCCGTTAGAAAAACAAAACTCGCAAAATTTCCAGAATTTTACACATGACGCTATCAGAAATTAATTCATGACGCCGTCAGAAGTGACCTGCAGAAATCTTTACGTTAAGTTTCCGGAAAATTTCTGGAAAAACTTATGTCCTACTTCCTGGAAAATCCTGCAAAACATCATTATGACTCGATACAAGCATTTGACTCTAACAAATACTAATATACATGTTCATTTAATATTGTGGAGAATCATGATCAATTTCGTTCTTAAAAACAAATTTGGGGTTTCCCCTTATACTTAGCTTTTGCAAAATACCTTTATATGAAGTTAAGACGAAGTTAAACGACAAAATAAAGCATTTTCACAATTTTAGTTTGAAACATGATCTACCAACAATAAAAATAAAATATGTTGTGGAAAACTAGAAGGGTGGTTGAATAGTATTACGTCTTTTTAATTTGTTATAAAAGATTGTTTGAAAGTTTTCTTTATTTTCAAAAATATAGATTCGAGCTATATGAAATCAAGTCATGCACAATATGAACAACACTAAATGAGTATGATAAATCAATAATAATGTAAGTAAAGAAATATAGGAGAGTTGGAAAGATCGAACCGAGAGACAAGAGATTTATAGTGGTTCGGCTACAAGGTCACCTTCCTTGCCCTACTCCACTCCCCGAGCACCTAACTCGAGAGTTTTCTTCACTATGTCAACAAGCTCCCTTATGGCGGAGAAAACCTTACACACCAATTTACACACCACAACTACGTCACAACTTATTCACACCTTCTACACAACTATTTCACTCCTATTCACTACTTGATCACACCACTTCTTCACACCTATCTCCTACACACCAATTTTCTTCACACCTATCTTCTACACACCAATCTTCTTCACAACTATCTTCTACACACCAATCTTCTTCCTAACTTTTCTTCTTCACAACTAACTACTAACTAATCACACTATATATATCTAACTAAACTATCTTCTAACAAATATTCACAACTAATCACACAATGAGATGAATATAATGATGATGCTCAAACAACTTAGATGTGGAGATCACAACAAGTTGTAATACTTCTTGTCTTGAGGGATAGAAGTATTCTTCTCTTGCACTTGATAGGATGATCTTTGGATCACTTAGAAACAAAGATTTAAGAATGTATGATCAAAGGATTTAGAGATTGGAATTTGAGATCTAGAACAGAAAGTTTAGGAGTACAAAAGGTGAGAAAAAATACAGGTTTAAGGTGGTATTTATAGGCAACAGATTCTGACAGAGGAGCGTGGCCGGTCCCCTTAAATCAAGGCCGGACCCCTTAAAATTATGGGGACCGCCCCTTATAATTAAGGGGGCCACCCAGCTGTAATGGCCAGAAATTTTGTTTTCTAGTGGGGAAAGTTTATTTGGTGAAAAACTAACTGATTTTGGTTAAAAATTTGAATTCATATATTTAGTATGAATAAAACATTTTTCTTTATTACCAAAAGTGTTTTTCAAAAATATATAATATGTTTATATAATTAAATAAACTTTGTAATACTTAATTAAATTTCCCTTTGATCATAAATTGCACTAAACACTTTGTTTATTCATACCTTAAGTGATTTGGATGTAAAGAGAAAATGTTAATCACTAAATACTTGTTTAAGTCACAAGTTTTAGTTTTATGAGTTTATATTTTGTAATAGTCAAAACATAGAGATATTGATAATATGTTAATAATGTTTTTAGGCATTATTTATGTCAACACATGCATACGGAAGCAAACAACAATCAAACAAATAAAAATCACACAAAACATGGGTTGCCTCCCAAGAAGCGTTTTTCTTTATTTTACGAGTCTTGTAGCTAGACTCAAGGTCATGGGCAATTGTGTCGCTTATGCTCACATACCCTAGGGTAAGCCATCTAATAGTCGCCTCTTCTTTCTTATAGTCATCACTTAGCTCTAAACATCAGCGATAATACCTTTTATTCTTTTCATGAGGATATTTAAGCCTTTTTCTTTTATCATTCTCACTTAGCATTTCTAGGGGTGGATACCTACTATATTTCTCCATAGAAAAATCCTTAAACCTAGGGTGTGCACGGGGCATTTGGTAAACAAAATCGTCATCCCCATCCGAGAATGTAATTAACCCTTCCATAAGTTTTTCATCAAGGTTGATTAACCTTTTGAAGGGTTTCCCAAACACAACTTGGGTTAACTTACTATCGATAAATTCTCCTAGATTCTCCATAACCATGAACTCAACAAGATAAACAAAGCTCCCTACAAACACATGCAATGACATTGCCCTAGCAATAATATTATCTCTTTTGTATTCTAACTCATCTACCATAATTTTATTGTATTCACTACGCGAGATTATGTTCATTGGTAGAGATGAGTTAAGGTAGGCATCAAAGCTCCTAAATCCAATTTTACAAGGAAATTGCATATTAAATGGGTTATCATTCTCAATCCTTGTTCTAGGGTCGACATACCTAAGAGGGTCCACTTCATCATCCATCCTATCTTCATTAATTACGTCACCATCATCTAGGTCCTCATCGGAGTCCGAATAGTAAAAAGGACTAGCCCTATGGTCATTATCATGGTCGGACTCCTCCATCTCAGAGTTATTGTCAAAGTGATGGTTAGGTGAGAGATTAGGTGGGTTCTCATTTTCCACTAAAGGAATTGGGGCGGGCACTTGGAAAATCCTACGACGAAAAACACGAATAACAGGAATCAAACGATCAATGCTATTGTTATCCATCGAGATAGTTTACGAACAAAAGAAACAAAGAAATAAGATAGACTAAAGAAAACCTAAAAATAAAAACAAAATCTTACTAGAAAGGAATCTAGCAAGTAGACCTAATAAAAAGAAATCCTAACCTAGACAATAACTATTCCCCGGGCCGCGGCGCTAAAAACTTGATACGTGGGAATCGCACCAAGCTTTACCTCTCGAGGGATCTCGAGAAGCTTACAACCCCCACCAGGCAGTGTACCTGATCGTTGTAGTATAGTATAGTAACAAGTACCGAGGGATTGATCGTTCAACTCAGGAATAGTGTCGCTAGGATTAGAAAGTCTCCTAAACTAAGTCTAGAGGTGAGGGATGATTCTTTTTGTATTTTTATAGTTTATAAAAGCAAGTAAAATCTCAGGTTTTGGAAGAATGGGCGGAATTAGTTGCTAGCCAACTAACCTAATTAATCTAAAGATGCAATCAAAATAAAATAAAAGAAATGAAAATAAAACTAATTATACTATTGTGGTGTAAACAATGATGAGGAAAGTTGTGTTTACTTAGGTTTCATTACTCCCTATATATCTTTTACAGGTTGATAGCTTGTTACAATTGCATGGATGACGGGTCATATTCCTTAATACTAGTCGTAGGGGCGTGTACAATATTCCCTAACTCTATAGGATCCTACTTCACTCCTATGTCGAGCCGTTAGAAGCTCCTAACATGGGATCATTAGAATTATTCTACGCATTAAATACAACCAAATATCGTAGTACACCTCCGATCATGTTTCTTAAGAAGTTCAAGCAAGTTACCAATGGAAGTCTGCCAGTTTTCTTAAGCCTAACATCGAATACAATCATCCGTAACAACTATAAACAAGCAATCAACCCATAATTAACATCTAGGTTTCACTGCATCTAAGCAAACACAAAGGAAATCTAGCCTAGCATGTTAAATTGAAGACAAGCGTAAGATATATTCAAACAACACATAGACATATTGGATGAATTGAAAGAGTACTTATCTTTAATTAAACATGAAAGATTCAAAGGGTTGAAACCCTTGAAAAGCTGGAAAATTTGACCTAGGGTTTTCCTCAAAGTTGCACCCTCCAAAGTTACACCCTAATGAATGAAATTTGGAAAACTATATATAGATTCTACAGGGTGACGGCGTCAAGAAGGAATTTGTGACGCCGTCTTAATAAAAATCGTATTGCCTAGATCTGATTTTGACGCCGTCATGTAGGAATTTCTTCTGGGCCGTCACTAACAAACGGACCATGACGGCCTAGGTGACGCCGTCATCTCTTATGCTTGAAAACA
This sequence comes from Artemisia argyi, assembly GCA_030686995.1. Lineage (NCBI taxonomy): Eukaryota > Viridiplantae > Streptophyta > Magnoliopsida > Asterales > Asteraceae > Artemisia > Artemisia argyi. The sequence goes on along the minus strand of JARVZY010002334.1, from coordinate 160,119 downwards.
CTCTGGACCGTCACGTGTATCTTCCACTTCCACCTCTTTTGTAACTCTTGACGCCGTCATTTGGAGGCTCTTGACGCCGTCAGGTACTGTTCACAGCAAGAAAAATTGAGACTTTGCCGTTTTCTTCACTTTTATGCTCCAAAAACGTCCAAATGCTTCCTTTTCCAGATTTCTCTCCAAAAGTACCTAAAATGACAAAAGGAACTATTTAGGGTAATATTTGATCAAATAATCTCGAATCTGGGCTTAAATGACCCCTTAAAAGTGGTTCACTTTTCGCCTCATCACAACTGTATCTTCACCCTTTTCATGTCCCTCTGATAGTGCATGTCCTGTTATCACCTAACTGAACCGAACCACCGTCAATATCCTTAAAGTCATACAAGAAAACCCTCCTAGGTGTCATATGATAAGACCCACCTGAATCCATTACCAATTCAGTCATATCAACATTCCTAACAACCACCAAGGCTTCTCCAAAGTAGGCGTTACCCTCGTCATCAGAAGAATTAGAATCTTGATCATACTTACCCTTCTTGATGAACCTACTTGACTTCTTCCTTGGACAATCTCTCTTCAGATGACCCTCTGAATGACATATGAAGCACTTGAGTTTACCAGTTCCAACCCTTGACTTAAACTACAAACTTCCACCAGAATGACCTTTCCTTGAATGATCTGACCCTCCCCGTACGTATAACCCTTCAACAGTTTCTTCCTTTGTGCCTTCAGTTCTTTTCTTTAACTCTCTTGAATTCAGAGTCGCCAGAAAATCCTTCATTGTCAAAGATTCCCTCCCATACAACAATGTCTCCACAAAGTTTTCGTAAGACGATGGCAACGGCGTAAGTAACATAAGAGCCTGATCCTCATCCTCAATCTCGATATAATATTCGCCAAATAAAGTATCAACTTATTAAACTCATCTATATGATCACCCAGTTTTATACCTGGACTCATATAGAATGTATACAGCTTCTTCTTCAGATACATTCTGTTTGCTAAGGACTTATGTGGAAAACTAGAAGGGGGGTTGAATAGTTTACCGTTTAAAATCTTTTTAACTTGTTTAATTAGCTTTGAAACTTTCCGTTTGATCAAAGATATATACACAAACACAATATATAACATGCAAGTAAATAAAAGAAACGATCAAACCACAACACGAGTATTTATCGTGGTTCGGCTACAAGGACTCTTTTTCCTTGCCCTACGTCCACGCCCCGAGTATCCAACTCGAGAGTTTCTTTCACTAGTCAACAAGCTCCTTTCACCGGCGGAGAAAACCTTACACGTCGCTTATACACGTTTACCGACACTAAGCTAGATGTTGAGTTCTTTTACAAGGGTACAACCACTCCCGTTAGTTCTTTTACAAGGGTACAACAACTCCCGTCACACTTTGTATTTTGAGGACTAAAATACTAACCGATCACTACTTAAAATACACAATCAAATGAAATGTAAACTACTCAAGTCTACACAATGCTAAGCTAACAAGTCTTGCAACGTTGTGTTGAATACTTGTAGCTTTTTATGAACTCGTGAATCTCTTTGCTACAAAAAGAAACTTCACATATGAAATGTTAAAGGGTTAGATGAAAGAATGAATGAATGTGTATAAATATGATGTAGAGTGATAAGCCAAAAATCAAACTTGTGGCTTAGTATTTATAGCAAAACCTTCTGCAGGCCTGGCGGATACGGCGGAACCCTCAGATGGGTTCCGCCCGTGTACCCCCAGGGTTCCGCCGGGCTTGCAGTTGGTTTTGCAATAAATCTTGCAAGCCAAACAATGTCACATCTCATTATACCTAGTCAAACACAAAACTTGCAAGCAAACATATGGTTAGTCAAACACACTTTATTTCCATAAATGTATATTGACAAAACTTGCCATAAATGTGATGTGACATTTCTATTTTAAGAAATAAAAAGTGTTGTGTTTTATGAAATGTAAAATGTAGCAAAAGTATAGTTTATGCAAGTCTTTAAAACTAAGATTATGTTTTACTTAGAAACTAAAGTTTACATTTTGTCGTTAACAAAACTTAGCAAAGATCGTAAAATATAAATAACGTTTTTAGGTGATATTTGTATTAACAATCTCCCCCTTTTTGTTGATGACAAAACATAAACTTTGTTTTTAAGTAACTCACAAAATCTTGGTGTTTAAGACTTTAAAAAAAATTATATTAAACTTGTTTTACTTAAGTGATGAAAATCATATTAAGTTTTAAAGATTTAATATATTTCTCCCGCTTTTTGTCGAAACAAAAAGTAGAGTAGCGAAGCGGAATAATGCACTTGCTCCCCCTTGGTTGTTACTCCGCCTAAAAGGAGTGCCAAGACGGGAAACATGGATTTTGATCCTACAAAAAAATGGTTAGTTGGTGATATATATAGTCAAGCTTGTAGTTACCACACACATTGCAACCACAATGACAACACAAAAATGATCAACCAACAATGCAAGTAAGTAAGTAGAAAGAAATATCATTCCAAGTAAAATTTGACTTTTAAAAGTCAAAGACAAGAAATGGGAAAGATTCTTCTACTTCTAAAAGAAAAACTAAAAATAACCAAGAAAATAAAAGAAAATCAAATCATACTTTCCTAAATGGGGCAAAAGGCCTCCAAATGTTGTCTAGGATTTGTTTGGGTGGGAAAAAGCATCCAAACGTTCTATGACGTGTTGGAATGCGAAACGGGTTTCATCTTGGAATTGGTGAAGCAACAATTTGATGCTTGCACCCATTTGCTCACAATTTGAGCAAACATGGGGATGAGTGGATGGAAATGGGTTGGTTTTGGTTTCTTGGTTTGAGGGTTGGTTGGTTTTTGGTTTTTGGTTCTTGGTTGGAGGATGGGTTTGGTATAGAGTCAAGCAAGGTGGTTTGAAATTCCATTGCTTGATGGAGATGATTCTCAACCATGTTTTTGGATTTTCTCATAGCAAGGAAAGAAAGACTCAAAGGTTTGGGCTTGAGAATGTGGTGGAGTTGGGTGATCATGGTTTTCAAAATTTGGTTCTCCATAAAGAGGACCATGGATGTCATGGTAGATTGGGTGAAACAACAATGGTTTGGGTTGGTAGTATTCTTGTTGTGGTGGTTGGTTGTGGTTAAAATGCTCATTTTGGTCAAGAATTAACCTTGGTGTTTCATTTGCAAAAGGTGGTGGTTGTGTTGGTCTTGGTGGAAGATCATTGAGATCTTGGACAAAAGGGTGTGGTGATGTTGGAGGAGACCCAAATAACTCCATAGGTTCAAGTTTTGGCAATGGTGATGGTGATGGAGTTTTGGATGGTTGGGTTGGAGCACTTGGTGGAGTTGGGTCAATGGGTGATTTTGTTGGTGGTGGAGTGAGCTCATTGGGCTCATTGGGAGATGGAGATGGAGATGCAAGGTTCAAAAAATGTTCATTTTTGATAGGTGAGGTGAATTCACCCGAAGATGAGGAGCTTAGGTTGATGGATTGGTTAGACCAAAGTGGTTTGACACTTATCCGGGCGGTTTTCCGGATGGGTCGTGATGGTTGAGAGGTGATTGTTGACTTAGTCATGGTTAAAATGGTTTAAAAGATGAGAAATTGTGATGAAGAAGGTGTGATTTGATAGTGTTTAGGATGGTTTAATTTATAGTGATGAAGGAGTGTGAGAAGGAGTGTTTGGATTTGATGTTAGGCCATACAAAAATGGAGGTTCCTAATGATTTGGAAAACTAATTGTGGGTTGTCATATCATGGAAGTCAATCCAATGAAAATGGTAAAGTGAGAAGACAAGATTTGCACTAAATGCTTAGTGGTTTTGGTAAATTTGTTGAAGGATAAATCTCAGGGATTTCAAGGAACCTTTGGAAGGGTTCCTTCCTTTATGTGTGAAGGTTCCTTGGGGTGGTTATGGCCATTTTTGAAATTTGGCGGGAAATGGTTTTGTTTGAGTTATAAGGAATGAGAAGTACCCTATTGTGCTAAACAAATTGCAGGAAATTTGTTTCTATCTAAAAGGATTGTATTTTGTTGATTAGATGTTGAAATGTTGAAAACTAAAAAAAAAATCTGCAGGAAATCTGGCGGAATCTTCAGAATACACAGGCAGAACCCGTATGAGGGTTCCGTCCGGTCCGTTGGGCCATTTCTGGGTTGCCCAGAAAATACACTGGCGGAACCCATTTTAGGGTGCCGCCAGATCTACGAAGGCTGAAAAAATTGGCAGTCCGCGATTTTGACCCGCGAGATGATTTTCAAATTTTTCGAAAACTCCTAAAATCTAAAAGATAATGCATATCTGATTAGGTAATGCAAAAATTGGGCATGTAAACACATATACCATAGGACTTTGACCTTGAGGTCGAGAATTTCACTATACTTAGTGAAAATTTCATAAACATGAAAATTTGACAACTTGCCAAAAGTTGTCTACATGCATCATTGTTAGTTAATACATGTTCCAAATAGTATCACACATTGTACCAACACACAAATACATCACAAACATTGTTTAAACTGCCAAATTGTTCAAATAGCACCTTGTGCCAAACACTCCTACACACCCGCACTCATTGACGGTCAATCTTGTTCTTGAGCTTTCCAAGGAATCTTCCAAGATTCTTAAACATCCCCTTTGTTTGCTTGAACTCCGCCGACTCATTTGGAATATCCGGAAGTTGGGATAGGTATTTTAGAGGTGGGAGCCTAGAGTTGGGCAAAGAGTCATCTTCACTCACTGAGGAAGATGATGAGGAGGTAGGAGGATGAGGACGTTTTCCTTGGGCTTTGTAAACTCTCTTATCACTAAGTGGGACAAAGGTGTGTGGAATGAGAGAGTAGTCAAGACAAAGATCGTTTGGAGTTGGTGGAATGGGAGAGATGAACCTAAAGAGACGGGTCAAGAGCATTCCATACGGCATAGCTGTTGTGCCATGCACGGGAATGTCGGCCATTCTCTTGGCCATGTAGTAGGCAAGGTTGAAGGGTTGCCTAACGGACAAAGAGTAGAGCATGTAGCAAAGGCAAAGATTGATATGATCTTTGTTTCTTATGGTGCTAATGACATTTGCTCTAAGGACTTCCTCCTATTTCTTAAATTGGGGCTTGAGTTCATTCATTTCTATTCCATATGGGTCCTTATCGACCTCATTTCCCGAACGGGTTCTCCTAGTGTTGGTTGTCCTAACAAAGAGGTGGTCACGAAGTACATCTTTTGACACAAGAGGTGTGTCATAAGGATGGATGCGGTCTTGGAGGGTGTCAAGAGTTGAGAGGGAGTGCAAGTCAGAGTAGATGCAAGTACCACGGTTTGGGACACCTATGATTTGAGCAAACTCCTCAAGAGTGAAGGAGTATTGATGACCACTAGCCCTAAAGTTGATAGACATGTGACCATAATCATCCGTGGAGAGGACGACGGATGCATAGAATTCCAAAATGAACCTAGGACAAATAGGCTCGTTGATTTCCAAAAGACACTCAAAGTTGATTGTGGAAAATTCGGTGTAAAGGTTTGTGCCTTCTAGGAAGGACGGGTCAATGGTTCTACCCTCATGGACATAATGTTTTTCTAAGGCTTTGAAAACATTGACTTGATTTGGGGTAAGGCCTTTGGTTTTGTGGTGTTTTGGTAGGTACTTAATGGTGTCCTTGTGGTCGTAGTGGGTTAGAGGAGGCATGATGATTCCTAGAACAACAAAATTTCACATTTTAGTTTAAGTAAACTACTATTATAATGTGGGTGTTCTAGTGTGTGCCTATATGAAAACAATGTGGAGGTGCGGTTATCTTGACCCATTTTGATGCTTCAAAAACGTTTTATAATGCAAGTTTTGTTATAAAACAAAAGATAACCCAAACGCTCTTAGTTCAATGTAGCTTCGTTTGAATGTACCCGAAAATACATATTGGTTATGTATTCCCTTTAGCATTCAAGAGACATTATGCAAGTGATGTTTTAAACATAACGTTTTGATTTTGTATTCTCAATGTGAGACGAAAAAATATTTGTCCTATTTGTGAGAAATTTTTGGAAAAATTTGTCATGGGGTGTTTTAGCAAACATGTTTACACTTAGTAAGAATGCAATTCCTAACTATGGGGAACATGATTAGTTTTGTTAAACGCCTAATTTCATGCATGAGTTTCTTAAGTTAATGCATAACCCCAAGTTTTTGTTTTTGTGCAAAAATAGAATTCCTAGACTCATATCAGGATTTTAATCAAGTTTAGAATACTTACAATGATGATTGATTTGCAATGTGAGTGAAAGGAAGACCAAGAAATCGTAGGTATGGATGGATGGTAAAGTGAATAGTAACAGTTTGGAAGTGGTGGTATGAGATAATGGGTGTTTGGTTTAATATAAACAAAAAAATGGTTCTTGCAGGTCGGCGGATACGGCGGACCCCTGAGTTGGGTTCTGTCCGTTGTGTCTGAGGGTTCCGCCGACCCTGCTGAGAAAAAGAGTTATGGATTTGTTTTGATTTTTGTGATTTTTGTCTAATGTCCAGAACTACAACGTAGGTTCCATGAGTCCTAAACCTAGCTTAAGAAGATTAAAAGGTTCACGTTTAAGGGGTTTTGTGAGAATGTCGGCTATGTTGTCTTCGGAAGAAAATTTCTCAATTGAGATATTTCCTTTTTGAACGTTGTCACGAAGGAAATGATGACGGATTTCAATATGTTTGGTACGAGCATGTTGAACCGGGTTTTTGCTAAGATCAATGGCGCCTTTGTTGTCACAAAGAATTGTGATGTCATTAAGTTGAATTCCGTAGTCGACAAGAGCTTGCTTCATCCAAAGAGCTTGTTGACATGCCTTTCCGGCCGAAATGTACTCGGCTTCCGTTGTTGAGATAGCAAGAGCCGTTTGCTTCTTAGAGAACCATGAGGTAAGACAATGTCCAACAAAAGTACAAATACCACTTGTACTTTTTCTATCAACATAGTCACCAGCATGATCCGAGTCGGCATACACTATGGTGTCTATTCCCGTTCCTTTGAGATACCATAAACCTAAATGTGTAGTGCCCTTAATATACCTAAAAATCCTTTTAACGGCTTCGAGATGAGTAGTCTTAGGATCTTCTTGAAAACGAGCACATAGACAAACACTAAACATAATGTCAGGTCTACTAGCCGTTAGGTAAAGTAGACTACCAATCATACCTCTATATTTAGTGCTATCTACGGATTCACTTTCCTCATCCTTGGTGAGTTTAGTTTCCGTGGTCATGGGTGTTTTGATTGGTTTCGAATCTTCTAATCCAAATTTCTTAAGCATGTCCTTAATATATTTAGATTGGTTAAAGAAGATACCATCTTCTAGTTGTTTAATTTGGAGTCCTAAGAAAAAGTTGAGTTCTCCCATCATACTCATTTCAAACTCGTCATGCATGATTTTTGAGAAATCCACACATAATTCTTGACAAGTTGATCCAAATATAATGTCATCAACATAGATTTGGACTATGATAATATGTGAATCGTTCTTCTTAGTGAAGAGAGTATTATCAACTAAGCCCATGATATACTTATGGTCAACTAGGAAGGTTTTAAGTCGATCACACCATGCTTTTGGAGCTTGCTTAAGTCCGTAAAGAGCCTTTGTAAGTTTGTAAACATGATTTGGTTTTTCAAAATCGATGAAGCCCGGTGGTTGAGCAACATACACTTCTTCATTTATGACTCCATTTAGAAATGCACTTTTGACGTCCATTTGAAAGAGTTTAAAATTGTGTGCACATGTGATGAGGCGAAAAATGAACCACTTTTAGGGGGTCATTTAAGCCCGGAATTGAATTTATTTGATCAAATATTGCCCTAAATCGTTCCTTTTGTGATTTTAGGTACTTTGGGAGTGAAATCTGGAAAAGGAAGCAATTCGGACGTTTTTGGAGCATAAAAGTGAAGAAAACGCCAAAGTCTTAATTTTCCTTGCTGGGAACAGTAGGTGACAACGTCAAGAGCAACATCCTAACGGCGTCAAGAGTAAATTCCATGACGACCCAGTACAGATTTGACGGCGTCACAAGAAAGGGCGTCAAGAGTAAAATGCATGACGGCCTAGATATACATAACACATGACGGCGTCAGAAGTAGATCAAGGCAGTCCGAGAAGAGTTTTGGCGGCGGGGTGACGGCGTCACAAGATTGGTCTTGACGCCATCAGACCCTATTTCCTATATATAGTTTTCTAATTTTCACATTAAAAAAGAGAAGTTTTGGAGAAACCCTAAGTACGAACTTGGTGCGAATTTTACAGGTTTTTCAAGGGTTCTAAGCCCTTGATACCTTTCATGTGTAATTGAGATAAGTATTCTTTTAATTCAATCAATATGTCTATGTGTTGGTTGTCTATATCTTGTTCTTGTCTTAATTCCATCATGCTAGGCTAGATCTATCTTGTGTTTGCTTGGATCTAATGAAACCTAGATGTTAATTATGTGTTGATTACTTGTTTATAATTGTTTAGGATGAATGAATTTGATGTTAGGCTTAAGGAAACTGGCAGATCTCCAAATGGTAACATGCTTGAACGTCTTAGGAAACATGAACCGATGGCACTAGGTCTTTATTGGTTGTATTTAATGCATGAGCCACCGTTTATAATCCCTATGGTTGTGTTGGGCATGGCATAGGAGGAGATAAGATCTCATAGAATTGGGGAGTTAAGTGCGCTACCCCATGAATGGTATTAAGGAATACAATCCGTCATCCATGCAACTATAACAAGTAATTAACATGTAAAAGATGTCTAGGGAGTAGTGAAATCTAAGTAAACACATTTTCTCCACTTATTGCTCACAACATTAGTATAATTTAGTTTACTTTCATTTCTAGTATTTTATTTTGATTGCATCTTTAGTATTGGGTTAGTTGACTAGCAACTAATTCCGCCCAAATCCTTCAAATCCGAGATTTTTACTTGCTTTCTAAAAAATATAAAAATACAAAAAGAATCATCTCTCACCTTTAGAACTAGTATTTAGGTTTTCTAATCCTAGCGACACTATTCCTAGCTGAATGATCAATCCCCCGGTACTTGTCACTATACTATACTACAACGATCAGGTACACTGCCTGGTGGGGTTGTAAGCTTCTCAAGATCCCTTGAGAGGTAAAGCCTGGTGCGATTCCCACGTATCAAGTTTTTGGCGCCGCAGCCCGGGGAATAGTTATTGTCTAGGTTAGAATCTCTTTTTATTAGGTCTACTTGCTAGATTCCTGTCTAGGTTAGAATCTCTTTGTGTCCTTGTTTGTAAAAACATTTCCATTGACTATTCCGTTAGCCATTATGGAGAACGTGAATCCACCATACTACCAACCACGAAATTCACCCACTCCAAATGACATCTTGATGTTTAAACAACATGAGGATGAACCTATCTATAATGCATGGGCTCGTTTTAAATATTTGCTCCGAAAAGCCCCTCATCATAATTTCGATCTGTGGTCCCAAATTGAAATATTTTACCATCGTGTCGACCACTATACCAAAATGGACATTGACCATGCCGCAGATGGGGACCTTTGGGGATTAAGTGTTGATGAAGCATGGGAAACCATAGAGAATTGTGCTAAACTTGCCAAAAAAATGGACAACCCAACAAACGTTGTTACGGATCAATTGATAGCAAGTTTAAGGGAACAAGCAAGAAGATTGTTTAGGGATAAACCTATAGATGAGATAATTGGGCACACGGGGTGGTTTGATTTCACCACAATACAAGCTGAGCACATTGGTAATCTTGATAAGATGGAGGATAGGGTTGAAAATCTAAGCCCACCAAGTACCCCACAAGTCCTACCATCATTTGAGGCACACACACCGCCCGTGACTTACCCGGAAAAAGTAGAAGAGACTATAGGAACCCCAATAGAGGTAGAACCTTTGAACCAAACACAACTAGAGGATATAGGTTTGAATACTTATAATGATAACCTTACTCTTAGTTTTAGGGAAGTTCCTAGTTTTGATGAATCGGAGCCTCAACCAAAACCGTTACCTAATCTTCCATCCTTGGATGAAAATTTAGGAATTGAAATAGGTTCCGATCCACCCATCAAACCATATAGTTCGGGTAGTCTTAGGACAAAGGTAGTAGACTCTAAGCCTTGTAGAGAAGAAGTTGACATAGGAGTGGAACATGACCTTACATGCTTACATCACCCATTTATGATTGATCACAAGAAACATTATGGGTTTAAACCGGGTTTATTAGGTCAAGATGGATCCCCAACTAGGAGTCTTTCGAAGTTGATAGAAAATGATCCCTTTCTGGGAGAAAATCTTAATCCACCCATTAACCCGATTGAATTAGGTAAGGTTATGATGATAGGAACACAACCCTTTGAGCATATAATTCTTCCACCACACTTTCCTCATAAGGCATATTTCCACCCTAAGGGTGTGTATCGCTACTTTCACCCACACTTAATCCTAAGTGTAGGGAAAACCTCCCCTATTTCCGTTAAATAAGGGTAGAGTCAGGCTCGTGACTCGAACAAAAACAAGCGCTTCTTGGGAGGCAACCCATGTTTTGTGTGATTTTATTTTATTTGTTTGTCATTTGCTTCCGTATGCATGCTTTATTTTTATTGTTGGTTGATCATGTTTCTAAACTAAATAGTGGAAATACTTTACTTTGTTGTTTTGGCATAGTCTTAACTCCACCTAAAAGTATTTTTGCAAAAGATAAGTGTAAGGGGAAACCCCAAATATGTTTATAAGAAACAAACCGATCATGATTCTCCACAATATTAAATGAACATGTGTATTCATATTTGTTAGAGTCAAATGCTTGTATTGAGTCATAATGAAGTTTTGCAGGATTTTCCAGGAAGTAGGACCAAGTTTTTCCAGAAATTTTCCGGAAACTTAACATAAGAATTTCTGCAGGTCACTTCTGACGGCGTCAAGGGTTAACTCTTGACGGCGTCACGTGTAAAAATCTGGAAATTTTACCGGTTTTGTTTTTCTAACGGAGTCTTATGGTTTTTGTGAATTATTAAGTTTTATAATCTCCAGGAAATCTGCAAACTTCATTCCACAAGCATTATATCTTATCTTGTTTTCTAGGATTTAGTAACTTATATAGGATGCCGCCGATTTTACGCGAGGTTGTTTTGTCTATTTTTTCAGGATTTACAGGTTATGTTTGACAAGAAGATGATTTATATTCTGGAAGGGAAGCTTTGATTGTTCATTTTCTTGGAGGAAGATTTAACCTGGCCACCTTATTATCCATACCGAGCGAATCAGGGGAGTATTTGATTTCATTCTTTTTACTTTTTAACTTTTACATTCTTTACTTGAACATTGGGGACAATGTTCATCTTAAGTGTAAGGGGAGGGTAAAAAGATGATACCTTACATATGCACTTTCGCTTGAGTTTGTTTTGTTTGATGGTAGATGTGTAATAAAACTATGAGAAATACTTGTTAGTGCAATTTTAGCGCCAAATTTAATTTTTTTTACAACATTTAGGAGTGAAACTTTAGCCATAACAAGCGTCTCATGGATAGGAGATTGTATGACTAGCACATAACCGTACTTTCAGAAAAATTTTCCACCCAAATATGTGAGGTTCGCCTTTAGATTTGATAGGAAAAGCATTTACTATTAGTGCTTATGAGTGTACCGGTAGCATTTAGATTCTAGAACTTGCGTTAGTGATGCATCCCGAGACCGCTAGTGAGACTACATTCGTGTGGTAGGATTTACTACATGATAAGAGGCATTAGGATCACCCTTGTGTTAAACCCGTATTATAATTACTTGACCATTTAAGTCATATTACTTGGCTAGTTAAGTCAACTAATTTTTCCCACACCGTTAGCGTTGTACTCATTTTTAGTACACGAAACCCCTAGTACACCCCTCCGAGCCTATCTTTTCGTTTCTAACTTTAAGCATCTTACTTAAAGGAAGAATTTGTTACACCTCACTTAAATGTACAACAAAATCGCCTTAGCCTTCCGTGTATGCGCTCATTTTTAGTGCATTATTGTTATTTGTTAAACCCTAAGTTAATTATCTAATTGATTACATGGTTGCTAAGTCGAGTCATATCCTTGTACATATTGTTTTGGGACGATTGGGACTCATGGGTAAGTACTTATTTTATGGAGTAATGGGGAAGAACATCATTTATTACCCCCATATGTACGTTAATCTTAAAAGTGCTCCAAGTGTTTTAATTTTCTTAATTCGAGTCATTAGATTAGTTTAATGTAAAGTATGTAAAGATTCAAGTGTAAGAGGAATATTCATTCCCTATGATGTATTATTTTGGATGGTAGGGTAAGAGTGTATGCAAAAAAAAAAAAAAAAAAAAAAAAAAAAAAAAAAATCGAAAAAATCAAGAAAAAGAAGAAAAAAAAGGAAAAAGAGAAAAAAACATACGGACTACCATCCCTTTTTATTCTATGTTCATTTTATGTTTTTGTTATTTTTCATTTATTAGCTAAAGTCGAGTCTAGTCTTGGCTTAGCAACGCCACATTGTACATGTAATTAACCGAGATTGTTAACTCGCCACCAGTAAAACTTCCTTTATCCAACAAAACCGTGTATTTCATATCCCTACACCTAACGTTACAACCCTTTAAAAGACCTCTTTGATAGTTTATCCTAGGTGCTTACGCCATGTGGTGGAGGTTTGATCATTTCCCAAGCCTATGGTAATCTATTTTGCTATGACAGGTAGTGAGAGATATCTTCCGTTTCCATATTGTAATTTATACTTTATTACACCCGAGAGATGTGAGTATCTAAACACTATTTGTGAGGTGCTAGTGTATGACCTCCGTGCTTGTCTATTGGTCTTTAGTGGAACGATTATTTGTTGTAATTACTTTTATATTAGTGTTAAATAACCCCTAACTTGTCTTTTGAGTAGAATAAAAGCGCATTTGCTTGAGGACAAGCAAATCTCAAATGTAAGGGTATATGATGAAGCGAAAAATGAACCACTTTTAGGGGGTCATTTAAGCCCGGAATTGAATTTATTTGATCAAATATTGCCCTAAATCGTTCCTTTTGTGATTTTAGGTACTTTGGGAGTGAAATCTGGAAAAGGAAGCAATTCGGACGTTTTTGGAGCATAAAAGTGAAGAAAACGCCAAAGTCTTAATTTTCCTTGCTGGGAACAGTAGGTGACGGCGTCAAGAGCAACATCCTGACGGCGTCAAGAGTAAATTCCATGACGACCCAGTACAGATTTGACGGCGTCACAAGAAAGGGCGTCAAGAGTAAAATGCATGACGGCCTGGAAATACATAACACATGACGGCGTCAGAAGTAGATCAAGGCAGTCCGAGAAGAGTTTTGGCGGCGAAGTGACGGCGTCACAAGATTGGTCTCGACGCCGTCAGACCCTATTTCCTATATATAGTTTTCTAATTTTCACATTAAAAAAGAGAAGTTTTGGAGAAACCCTAAGTACGAACTTGGTGCGAATTTTACAGGTTTTTCAAGGGTTCTAAGCCCTTGATACCTTTCATGTGTAATTGAGATAAGTATTCTTTTAATTCAATCAATATGTCTATGTGTTGGTTGTCTATATCTTGTTCTTGTCTTAATTCCATCATGCTAGGCTAGATCTATCTTGTGTTTGCTTGGATATAATGAAACCTAGATGTTAATTATGTGTTGATTACTTGTTTATAATTGTTTTGGATGAATGAATTTGATGTTAGGCTTAAGAAAACTGGCGGATCTCCAAATGGTAACATGCTTGAACGTCTTAGGAAACATGAACCGATGGCACTAAGTCTTTATTGGTTGTATTTAATGCATGAGCCATTGTTTATAATCCCTATGGTTGTGCTGGGCATGGCATAGGAGGAGATAAGAGCTCATAGAATTGGGGAGTTAAGTGCGCTACCCCATGAATGGTATTAAGGAATACAATCTGTCATCCATGCAACTATAACAAGTAATTAACATGTAAAAGATGTTTAGGGAGTAGTGAAATCTAAGTAAACACATTTTCTCCACTTATTGCTCACAACATTAGTATAATTTAGTTTACTTTCATTTCTAGTATTTTATTTTGATTGCATCTTTAGTATTGGGTTAGTTGACTAGCAACTAATTCCGCCCAAATCCTTCAAACCCGAGATTTTTACTTGCTTTCTAAAAAATATAAAAATACAAAAAGAATCATCTCTCACCTTTAGAACTAGTATTTAGGTTTTCTAATCCTAGCGACACTATTCCTAGCTGAATGATCAATCCCCCGGTACTTGTCACTATACTATACTACAACGATCAGGTACATTGCCTGGTGGGGGTTGTAAGCTTCTCAAGATCCCTTGAGAGGTAAAGCCTGGTGCGATTCCCACGAATCAACATGCATATGCAAGTAAGATTCTAATTAACTCGAGCCTAGCAACCAGAGCAAAAGTTTCATCGTAGTCAGTGCCTTCTTGTTGGTTATATCCTTGTGCAACTAGCCTAGCTTTGTTTCTAGACACGATTCCATTTTCATCCATTTTATTACGAAAGACCCATTTTGTTCCAATTATAGTTTGACTCTTTGGTTGAGGAACTAATGTCCATACATCATTTCTAACAAATTGGTTTAACTCTTCTTGCATTGCAATTACCCAAGACTCATCTTTAATGGCTTCATTAACGTTTTTCGGTTCAATGGTTGACACGAAACAAAAGTAGTTGCTTTCATTTTGAACTTTTGACCTTAGTGTTCTTTCGTTAATGTTGCCTATGACACCATCTAATGGATGACTTTTAGATTCTTTGACATTGACAAGTTCTTTGTTTAATAGTTCATCTTCCTTGTCATTACCTAAAATCTCTTGACTTTCTATTGCTTGGCTTTCAACTAAGTCATCATCTACCAAAGGTGATGCCTTAGAGGGAGGTGGACTCTCGCCAAATGTTATATTTAACGATTCCTCGACTCTTAATGTTTCTTTGTTCAAAACAATGTAAGCTTTACTATTTTGTGAATATCCAATAAATACACCTTCATAAGACTTTGGGTCAAATTTGGTGAGACAATCCTTGGTGTTAAGAATGAAACATTTACTCCCAAATACTCTAAAGTATCCTAATGTAGGCTTTTTACCTTTATATAGTTCATAAGGAGTTTTATTCAAAAATGGTCTTATTAAGACTCGATTTAAAATGTACGTTGATGTGTCAACGGCATTACACCAAAACTTTTGTGGAATGTTTTGTTCATTAAGCATTGTTCTACTCATGTCTTGCAATGTCCGGTTTTTACGTTCTACTACACCATTAGATTGAGGGGTACGTGGAGCCGAAAAGTTATGAGTAATACCATTAATATCACAAAAGTGTCCAAATTGAAATTCATTATCAAATTCACGACCGTGATCCGTTCTAATAGACACAATATTAGACCCTACTTGATTTTGAATTTTCTTACTTAGAATCTCAAATTTATCAAAAGCTTCCTTTTTACTTTTCAAAAATTTTGTCCAAGTATATCTTGAGTAATCATCGACTATGACCAAAGTGTAGAAGTTACCTCCATAACTTTGTATAGCGGATGGACCAAATAAATCCATATGTAAAAGTTCTAGACACCTAGATGTAGAAACCAAGTTTTTAGCCTTATGGCTACTATGGACTTGTTTACCGACTTTGCAAGCATCACAAAAGTGTTGGTCATATTTCAACTTAGGTAGGTTTCGAACTAAGTCTTTGGAGGAGAGGTTTTGAATTAGTCTCATGTTAGCGTGTCCTAAACATCTATGCCATAAAGTTGAAGATTCATCTAATGAGGTAAGACAAAGTTTGTCTCTAGATGTTGGATCCATCTTCATGACGTATACGTTGTTCTTAAGGACACCTTTGGCTATGGTTATACCATCTTTAAGTATTTTACTTCCGTTTTCACTAAAAAGGACATTATACTTATTACGACAAAGTTGACTAATACTAAGGAGATTAAAACTTAAGTTATCAACATGAGCTACATCATCTATAAAAAGGGAGTCATGAGAGATTGTACCTTTTCCGATGATTTTGCTCTTAGCTTTACTACCAAACGTAACATTACCTCCGTCACATTTGTGATAAGTAGTGAAGAGGCTTTTGTTACCCGTCATGTGCCTTGAACAACCGCTATCTTTAATCCATTCATCCGGTTCCAAACAAACTTTGAGGCACACCTATTTTATGAAAAACACTCAAACATTTGGTCCCCAATTTCTCATGGGTCCATTTTGGTTAAGCATACCATTAACTTGTTCCAAGTATGAAAATAGAACATAAGGGTTCCATGACATGTAATTTGGAGTTTGGTAATGTCCAGGAGTGTTTTTGTTCCAAGCATGTTGGTAGTTTGGTCGAGCGTTGAAGTTGCTCTTTGGAAAGGGGCGTTTGGGAATTGGAGTCTTAGGTCTTGGTTGAGTAGCCTTAGCTCTAAATTCGTTTTTACTAAGTCCTACTCCAGTTTTAAAAGCAGGTTTTGTTCCATTTTTATATGTGACTTTAACAAATTTTGAACGATCCGATGTGGATGGTGTTACTGCTGCAGCAGACCTGGCGGAACCTTCGGGTCCAACGGGCGGAACCCTGGATTGGGTTCCGTCTATTCCGCGGGCTGCTGTAGCAGTTTTGTTAGTTTCTTGTGCATTCTTTTCTTGTTTCGTTTGACCCTTTGAAGTTTCTATTTTCATGAATCCTAGTCCTGTTTTATCAAAGGGTGACTTTTGAATTTTCATAATTTCATCCGCACAAGAAATGCTCTTATCGAACTTCTTAAACTTTGTGGTTTGTTTTATTAGATCATTTTGAGTAATTTTAAGTTTCTCAACTTCGAGTTTAAGTTCTTCACATGATTTGCAAGATGTGTCAATACCTTTACTCCTTTCTAATCTCTTAGCTTTTTCTTTTAATTCATAAACTTCATTTTCTAAAAACTCCTTTTTAGTTTTCAAAAACTTATTTTTGTTTATGATTTTTAAGCTCAATTCACAAAGTTTGTTATATTCTTTTTGTAAGGTGTCATCATCAATAGAGGAGTAAGATGAGTCGGAGAGTACCTCATTTGAGTTGTGAGCCATGAGAGCAATATCATCATTCTTTGGCTCATCGTCATCTCCTTCATAGTCACTCCAAGCACCACCCACAAAAGCTTGTTGAGGTTTGCTCTTGGTTGGTTTTGGACATTCTCCTACAAGATAACTTGTGTCTCCACACCTATAGCATTTCCTTTCTACCTTTCCTTTTCTATCATCACGATCTTTTCAGAAAGTTTTCTTGTCATCTTTAGGTTGCCTTACAAACTTCCCTCTTCTACGAAAGAACTTCTTGAACTCTCTAACGGCCATAGCATATTCCACATCATCACTATTCGAAGTAGATTCTTCATCATCACTTGATTGGATTCTAGCTTTCAAGGCAATGGACTTAACTTTTTCTTTCTTGCCTTTAACTAGTTCCGAATCTTTTTCCATTACCATTTCATGAACTTTGAGGTTACCAATTAGCTCATCAAGTGACATGCTTGAAAGATCCTTGGATTCATCAATTGCCATCACTTTTGCTCTCCATTTCGGATGGAGTGCTCTAAGAAATTTCCTGACAAAGTTCTTACTATAAAAAGATTCATCAAGTGCTTTAAGTGAAGTAACAATAGTGTTAAACCTAGCAAATGCATTATCAATGATCTCATCTTCGGAAATAACAAATTGTTCATATTGTTGAACAAGAAGATCAATTTTGTTATCTTTAACTTGTGAGTTTCCTTGATGAGTGACTATTAAAGATTGCCAAATATCTTTGGCAGTTTTACACATAAAGACTCTTTCATATTCTTTCTTAGGCAAAGCATTGTAAAACATCATTTTAGCTTCATTATTTTTACCAATCAATTTCTTTTGATCATCATCTTTAATATTAGTAACTATATTATCACTATCAATGATTATATACCATAAATCTATATCTTTAGATTTCACGTAAGTTTCAAAATGGTTTTTCCAATATATAAAACCATTTGCTTCAAAAAGTGGTGGTCTTTGCATAGATTGCCCTTCTTTGTAATTTTCAAAATCCATGGATCGTTTCAAGTTTTAAAACATAATATATTTTAAAAGCTTGAGTAACGTAGCTCTTGATGCCAATTGTGGAAAACTAGAAGGGGGGTTGAATAGTTTACCGTTTAAAATCTTTTTAACTTGTTTAATTAGCTTTGAAACTTTCCGTTTGATCAAAGATATATACACAAACACAATATATAACATGCAAGTAAATAAAAGAAACGATCAAACCACAACACGAGTATTTATCGTGGTTCGGCTACAAGGACTCTTTTTCCTTGCCCTACGTCCACGCCCCGAGTATCCAACTCGAGAGTTTCTTTCACTAGTCAACAAGCTCCTTTCACCGGCGGAGAAAACCTTACACGTCGCTTATACACGTTTACCGACACTAAGCTAGATGCCGAGTTCTTTTACAAGGGTACAACCACTCCCGTTAGTTCTTTTACAAGGGTACAACAACTCCCGTCACACTTTGTATTTTGAGGACTAAAATACTAACCGATCACTACTGAAAATACACAATCAAATGAAATGTAAACTACACAAGTCTACACAATGCTAAGCTAACAAGTCTTGCAACGTTGTGTTGAATACTTGTAGCTTTTTTATGAACTCGTGAATCTCTTTGCTACAAAAAGAAACTTCACATATTAAATGTTAAAGGGTTAGATGAAAGAATGAATGAATGTGTGTAAATATGATGTAGAGTGATAAGCCAAAAATCAAACTTGTGGCTTAGTATTTATAGCAAAACCTTCTGCAGGCCTGGCGGATACGGCGGAACCCTTAGGTGGGTTCCGCCCCGTGTACCCCCAGGGTTCCGCCGGGTAGAGGTGCACATCCGAACCGGTTAACCGAACCGCGACCGCTAGCGAACCGAAAAACCAAACCGGTCAAACCCGGTTTTTCCCCAAACCGGTCCGGTTTTTCCCCAAACCGGTCCGGTTTTTCCCCAAACCGCCGGTTTGGAACCGGTTAGGGATTTTAGAAAAAAGTCCGGTTTGAGGACCGGTTTTATTAACCGGATTTAGAAACCGGTTTGGGTTAACCGGTTTGTGTGTAGGGGCCGGATTTTTTTGGAATTTTTGAAATTTGAATTCAAAGATGTCAGGTTGAATCTGAAATAATAGTAAGTAGTAACGTGGGGGGGGGGACCGGCTTTTAATTTATTAGTCCCAAAATTACCATTTTACCATTTATTATTTAGTATAAATAGAAGTATTGTTTATTAGTTTTCATCACATTCACAACTTTCAAACAAAGCAAAAAACACTCTCAAAATTACTAATGGATAGTTCAACTTCAAACACCACCACCCACACCACCGCTGCTGGTTCATCAAATGTACCAACGGTTGTCGAAATTTTACCATGTAACCGTGTCAACGATCCTTGGGATCACTTCAACTACGTCCTAATGTCGGACGGCAAGAAAAAGGCTCAATGTAAGCATTGCTTTAGTATAATGTCAGCGGGTTCCAACTCGATGTTGAGGGCTCATATCAACCAGAAGTATTGCAAGGCACTAAAAAATGTTCCGGAAGCGGGTCAATCTTCTATGGCTCGTGACGGGAGTATTTTTGCATACGATCATGAAGCAGTCCGTCAAGCATTTGCCGGTTTGGTGATCAAAAGAGGTTTGCCGTTCAACCATTGGGACGACCAGGATACGACGGAGGTGATGCAGACTCATGTCCAACCAATGTACACTCATGTAAGCCGTATGACTCTAAAACGTGATGCAATGAGCATGTGGAAAGCGGCCAAACAAGAATTAATTTTTTTTTTCAAAATTTAGATACTTGTGTTAGCATGACAACGGATGTTTGGTCCGCTCCTCATGGTTCGCCATATTCGTACCTTTGTGTTACCGCACATTGGGTTGAACCCGAAAGTTGGCTAATCATGAAGCGGGTCATATCATTTGAAGAGTTTCCGGTTCCTCACATGGGTGTTGCGTTATTCAAAATGTTGAGAAAAGTTTTTACTAAATATCATTTGCAACAAAAAATCTTTTCAATTACGTTGGATAATGCTAGTAACAACACCAATTCAATGAGTAGATTGAAAATGGAATTTGAGCCACCTTTGAATGGCGATTTTTATCATTCTCGATGTGTTGCACACATCATAAACTTGGTTGTGCAAGTGGGATTAAACCATCCCGTAATGCAACAACTGAAAGATTGTTTTAAACAAATGTTGCATGATATTTTCAAAAAGGGTTCTAAAAGATTTAACGCTTATGTTAGGATGTGTTCGAAGGCGAAAAAACATTGGTTGTCACCCAATATAGATTGTGATACCAGGTGGAATTCCACTTATATCATGTTCTTAAGTGCTATAAGACAAAAGGTGACTTTACAATATTTTCATGACCAATTGTCACAAAAGGGTTATGTTGTTCCATTTAATGTCGAACATTGGGATACTATTGAAAGATTAACCCGATTACTCGAAGTTTTTTACAACGCCACAAAAAAATTATCGGGAGTTTATTATCCAACATCCCATTTGGTACTCGAGCAACTTTACTACATGTGTTCAAGTTTGTCATCATTTGAATTAAGTGGTGGTGTATTTTCAAACATGGTTATACCAATGAAAGAAAAGCTCATTAAGTATATTGAATCTTTGCCACCGGTAATTACTTGTACGGCCGCATTAAATCCATGTTATAATTTATGCGGGGTAGAGTTACTTATTGAATCGATTTCAAATGATTTGGGGTTAACCGCGGATAAAGTGAACTTTGTTGAAGATGCACAAAATGATTTTAACAATTCTTTTAAAAGTTTGTGGAATTATTATTTTGAAAAATATGGGAACCCGGCTCCTTCTATGGATGAGGGGTCTTCATCATCGAGGTCGTCGCATAGAGGGAATCCGATTCAAGGCTTGTTACAAAAGTTAAGAGAAAATCCCAACAAACGGGTAAGGAGTGATCGTCTCTAAAACAATGAATATACAAGGTATATCGGAACCGATTTTATCTCATGTATTCCGGCTGAGCAACAAGTGGACTTTGATGTTTTGGCGTTTTGGAAATCAAAGGAAACAATGTTTCCCGTTCTATCCAAAATGGCTCGGGATCTTTTTAGTGTACAAGCTACTTCGGTAGCTTCTGAATCCGCTTTTTCAACAAGTGGAAGGGTGCTCTCAAACAGAAGAACAAAGCTCACACCGGCTTCTTTGGAAATGTGTATGTGTTTGAAAGATCATTTGGACGCAATCAAGTGAAGACAACACAAAACAAGTCTTGAAGACCCCTTAGAAATGGAAGGAGGGGTCTACGAGGTAGAGGTGCAAGAGGGTACCTGCGAGTTGCTTTCCGATGAAGAAATAAGAGAAGATGAAGCTGCTGCCGAGGCTAGGAGGTCCGTCGATTCCGAATCCGAGGAAGAGATTTACGAGTAGCTTTTCCTTTATTATGTTTATGTATTATGTGTGTTTCATTTCCATGTGTGATGTATTTCCTTTCATTGTATTTCCTTTCAGTATTAGGTGTGTAAGGGTGTTGTATTTCGATGTATCACGTTCTAAGTTTATGTATTATGTGTGATGTATTCCCGTTCGAGTTATTAAATAAAAGTGTTTGTGAAATATATGTGATTTTTTTTTATGTATTAAATAGAAGTTACTTTGTGTAAATGACGTAAAACGGACAAAATAATAATAATAATAATAATAATTTAAAAAAAAAAGGTTAACCGGTATAAAACCGGTCCCAAAGCGGTCAAACCGGCCAAACCGGTCCAAAATATTCAAAATTTGCTAGGCGGGAAAAAATATATATATATATAGAAGTTAACCGGTTTTAAAACCGGTTCAAACCGGTCAAACCGCCCACTTCAAAAAATTTCAAAAAGGTTGTGCTAATAATTTTTTGCATTGATTGCTTCTGAATATGTCAGATACGTTGTGCTATTAACTTCTGCCATTGTATGATTGCATGTCCTAATATACTATAAATAACTATGTTGTGTAAATTTGTAAATTTACAAACCGAAAGTAAATCACAAATGGCAAATCAAGGACAGGAGCCAGTTAAACCAATTGCACCGCCATCACCACCAGTGATTGTTGAGATTTTACAATGGAACCGTAATGATCCAACTATTACGAATAACTTGAACTACGTCCGAATGTCGGATGGCACGAGAAAGGCTCAATGTAAGCATTGCTCTTTTTTAATGAATCCCGTTTCCAAATGTGCATTAAGGGCTCATTTGTTCAAGTATTGCTCAGCACGAGAAAGGCTCAATGTTTGATCTTGTATTTTCTTTAAGTGTCTTTTTGTTGTATTAAATAAAAGTTGAATTTTATTCAGTTTACTTTGTAATTTCCACCTAAACTAAAATAACTAACATAAAATTTAAAACACGAATCACATTAAAAGTTAAAGTTAAAACACGGATTACATTAAACATTAAAGTTAAAACATGAAATACAAAGTACGATTAATAGAAACTACGATACGGTAATTAAAATAAAACTACGAATTAATAAAATGAATCATCGGAGACCCAGCCATCCTCCTCACTCGAAGAAGACTCTGATGGCTGATGGCCTAACCTAAGGCCCATCGGTGTGGTGCTTCTCTGTTTAGCCGCTCCCTACGAGCATTTTCCCGAGCCGTACGAGCAGCTGCCTCACCTTCTTCAGCTTCTATAGCCTCTCTCATGACTTGCATATCTTGCTCAAAGAGTTCTTCATCAGTCAACGCTCGTTGTTCCACCGGTGGATTGTTTACCGGTTCATTCTCAACTGGAGTGTTTTGTTGTTGATTTTCATTTTCTGCAGGTGGTGGAGTGTTCACAATCACCACCGGTTCGTTTGGAGGACTTGGGAATTGTTGTGAGAAATCTTTGTGAGGACTTGGGAATTGTTGCGAGAAATCTTTGCGAGACATCGAATTTTGAATGTTGAGAAGTGAGAACTGATAATTATGTGAATGGGACAATGGGTAGTAAGTATACTAGTATTTATAGGCACAAAAACGAAAAAATAAAATAAAAATACAAACCGGTCCAAACCGGTTAACCGCGACCAAACCGCATATAACCGAAACCAAACCGGTTCGGATAGGTTTGGGTTTTTTCCTCTCGAGGCCGGTTTGGAACCGAACCGGTTAACCGCCCCGACTGGTTCTTGACCACGTTGACTCAAACCGGTCATACAAACCGGTCCGGGTAAAACCGAACCGGTTAACCGAAATGTGCACCTATACCGCCGGGCTTGCAGTTGGTTTTGCAATAAATCTTGCAAACCAAACAATGTCACATCTCATTATACTTAGTCAAACACAAAACTTGCAAGCAAACATATGGTTAGTCAAACACACTTTCTTTCCATAAATGTATATTGACAAAACTTGCCATAAATGTGATGTGACATTTCTATTTTAAGAAATAAAAAGTGTTGTGTTTTATGAAATGTAAAATGTAGCAAAAGTCTAGTTTATGCAAGTCTTTAAAACTAAGATTATGTTTTACTTAGAAACTAAAGTTTACATTTTGTCGTTAACAAAACTTAGCAAAGATCGTAAAATATAAATAACGTTTTTAGGCGATATTTGTATTAACAACTTAGTCGTGTACAGACTAGTTAGCTTCGTCCAAATTCCTGCAGTAGATGTTTTCTTGGTAACTTCCCGTAAAACCCGGTCTCCCAAGCATAGAATCAAGGTACAGTATGCCTTCTTCATCAAAGCAGCCTTTTCACCTGCTTCCATGTCCGCGGGTAATGTCTCTAATGCATCATCACACCCAGATGTACCATTAAAGCACACATCTTTATTTGCCATAACTCGAAGTCATTCTTCCCATCGAAATTTTCGATGTTAAACCTAGTTATAAAACTAGCCATTCTTGTTGTACCTTGCTAAAAACCTTGTCAAGTTGTTTCTTACCCAACTTTACCGACAAGCCTCACAAGCCGTGTGCAATATTCCCTTTTGTTGCTATAAACCCTTCTTGCAAATCGAATTAATTAGAAAAACTTTAAACCCTCAACTTCGAATAAGCGAACCTAATCGTTAACTTGAAACACAAGCAAACCACGATCGAAACTTGAACCACAAGAAAAATCCGCAACAACAAAATCTTCGCTTTAATTGAATTTTAAAACAAAAAACAATAACCCGAAGTCGAATATTAATTGGTATAATATTCGAACCCTTTGATAAATACAAAATTACTTTAGCAACAAATCTTCACCTCGACCGTTACTAAAATAAACAAACTAAGTACAAATCAAAGTAATCTAATTACAAAGTAGCAAACACGAGAGACATGATATACTACAAAGAACCGACAAGAATATGCACACGTTATACCCTCAACAAACCCTTTATTAAAACAAATAAAGCTTTTACAATTGAAGAAGAAGAATGAATAACTAGCATCCCCCCATCTCTATTTATAGAGATGAGGGGATAGAAACCCTAGCTTGCCTTGCACTCCAAGCTATCAAATCCTAGTTCTAGGGGTTGTTTGATAAAACTGAATAATTTAGCGCTGAATAAATCTAAACTTCTGAATAATTCAAAGGTGCTGAATGAACATGTTTCTGAATACAAGTAACTGTTTGATAAATTTGTGATTGTCTCCTCTGAATAAGAAAAAAATATCGTTTTAACCTCCGATCTTATTTAACACTATATGTTGTGCGAAAATAATGTTACTCGTAATTTGTATAACTTACGTATATAAAGAATTATTTTACTAGTAAAATTAATAATATAACTTTATCCATTTCAATATTTCATCTTAAATATCATATTACGTAGTTTCAAACCCAACGAAGATATATAACAATAATCGAACCAATTCAATATTATTATAATTTCAATATACTAGAAGTATAAAGTACATAAAATTTTAACAATTTTAATTACTGTTTTCCAAATTGAATGGATGGGGAAGAGACCACGTGGAAGAGAGACATGCAATATCAAGGATATTTGGGTGAATGTGTAGATACTGAATGATTTTGCATGCCATGTCAATCATAATCGGTCAGCGCCTAATTAATGATCCAATAGCCAAAAGTTTCTAACCAAACATGCTGACCGAATAAGTTTTTACTACTCAGTGCTGGATCATATCATTAAGTGGTAATCAAACACACCTCTAGTCTACCACCTAATCTAATTACAAAGTACACTTTAGTCCCTAATCTATGTTTAAGTTACTACTAATATTTAACATCCATAATCTATTGAAAAGAAAAAATCTTGAATTTCAATTTGTAGCGGTATATGTAAAATTCCAGATTTGTATAACTTAACAATACTCGGCTAAATTACACCTCTTATTTAAACTATTGAAAAGATAAAATCTTGAATTTCAATTTGTAGCGGTATATGAAAAATCCTCGATTTGTATAATTTAACAATACTCGGCTGAATTACACCTCTTATTTAAATTTATATTCATTAAAAAGTACTCATTCCGTCTCAAAATAGTTGTCTATCGATAAAAAAACACCATCATTAAAGTTTTTTTTCTTTCTATTTTTACATTTTGCAGAATGACAGTATTACCATTAATTAATTAATTAATTAATAACTTATTAAATATTTGTAATAATAACTTCAAGTGAGTGTAATATGATAAACTCGGTCAAAATTACCTATCTAATTTTGAAAGTGAACAATTAATTCGAGACAATTCGAAAAATAACGTGGACAATAAATTTAGAACGGAAAGAGTGTATTAAAAACATTATATCTGTATTTAGTTAAGAGTATATTACACTGTTCATCCCTGTGGTTTGGTTAATATAACATCGCAAGTCTCTCGACTTTCATTTTTACATGATCGATCCTTTTAATGACATCATTTGTCCTTATCAATTACATCGTTCGTCCCTGTGGTTTAGCCTTAATAACATTGCAAGTCCTTCAGCTGTTAGTGATAAGGACGAATGGTGTTACAAAACTTCATTATAAAGACCGACCATGCAAAAATAAAAGTCAATGGACTTGCGATGTTATTATGACCAAACCACATGGATGAACACTGTAATTTAATGAGGAGTGGAGGAGGTAACCGACAGAAAAACAATAAATAAATAATTAGACAAAAAGGCGTTAGTTGCTTAAGTTAAGAAAAGTAAAAGACCACCAGTTATGTTTGTTTGTTTAGCTTCCACATCAAACCACTCCTTCTTTCCTTCCTTCCTTCGTGTCCTGTATTAAATTAATTACTAATTAATTTCATTTCCAAGTTTGAATTTTCCAACTAGAAAGAAAGAATCAGATCAAATCTCTGAATGTAATAAAATCAATTCCATTTATACCATGTCAAAAACTTTTATAAAACCAAGATCTACCACATCTTCATCTTCTTATTCAGCTCGTCTGAATTAAGCAATAAGCAATAATAAGCAATGTCAGGTGGATCTGAAACCCTAGGCGGCCAATCCCGCTGCGGATGGCTACTCGGTCCATCACTAGACAAAATCATCAAAAATGCAGCATGGCGTAAACACTCTCACATCGTCTCGGCTTCTAAATCCGCTCTCGACATTCTCCAAACCCTATCCGACGATCCCTCCTTTTCGAATTCTACGCCTCTTTTCGGCGTCTCGTCTTCGTCCCATGCCGAATCGCTGATCCTTCCTTTAATCCTAGCTATTGATTCCTCTTCTCCTAAAGTCGCTGAACCCGCACTAGACTGCGTGTATCGTTTATTCTCGTTACGTCTTATTAGATGTGAAATTGACCAGTCTGGTAATGCAGGTAGTCTTATTTATCGGTTAGTTGATTCGATATGTAAATGTGGTGGTTTAGGTGAGGAGAATGTGGAGCTTGGTGTGTTGAAATGTTTGCTTTCGGCGGTTAGGTCTACGACTGTTTTGATACGGGCGGATTGTTTGAATCAGATTATTAAGACGTGTTATAATGTGTATTTGGGAGGTGTGAATGGGACTAATCAGATCTGTGCTAAGGCGGTCTTGGCGCAGATGATGTCGCTTATTTTTGCTAGAGTTGAGGCTGATTCTCAGCTTGCGGTTTTTAAGACTGTTTCTGTTACGGAGTTGTTGGAGTTTAATGATAGGAATCTTAATGAAGGGAGTTCTATTCAGTTTGTTCAGAATTTTATTAACGAGGTTGTGTTTACTAGTGTCGTGGAGCTTAATCATAATGGTAATGGTAGTGGTACTGGATCTCCGTTGTCACCAACTGAAATGCAACGGGATGGTGACGATGTGGATGAAAAAGGAGGTGAAGCGGGTGGTGAAAAGGTGGAGGAGGATTTAAGTGGTTATACGAAGATAAGGGATGACGGGGTTGCGGTTTTTAAGAATTTGTGTAAGTTGTCGATGAAATTCTCTTCTCAGGAGTCGGATGATCATATTCTGTTGAGGGGAAAGATGTTGTCGCTTGAGCTGTTGAGAGTTATCATGGATAATGCTGGTCCGATATGGCGTACAAATGAGAGGCAAGTAAATCTACAACTCAAAATTTTATTGTCTAATTTTATTTGGATAAGATGCTTTAGTAACGCGTGTTATCATATGTCTACTTGACCAAATGCCGCACGACTTGGCTACGAACTTGATAAAAATTACCCATATTCTGCTAACCATGTTTTATATTCAACCAGCAAATAAAATAATAGTAACTGTAAAAAAATGAGACAATTCTCAATTTCTTAGTAAAAAAGTAGATAGTATGTTAGAACCGTGCTAAGAAAGGTTGCTTCTGTCGGCCTTTATGTGCAACAGTCCACATCTGATCAATCTCAGAAGCATCAAAACTTAAGATAAAGATACGTGATATCATAATTTAAGATTAGTTGTACCATAGGATCCTGCAGGTCACAACAAGTCGATTTATTAAATTCCAAATCTTAGCGTTTTGCAATTTTCATAGCTTAACAGCAACCGTATCCATTCTTAGGTTTGAGAGTATCTAAAATCCTCTTGTTTTCTTAAGTATAAATGGCGTATATATTTTAGAGCTCAACTGTGGTGCTGAATCAGATATTCATAACCCTAGTTAAGCATCATTTATTCTGTGCATCTTTTTTCTTCTAATAGAAGTGTCAGACAATCATATACATAATGTGGCGAAGTGCTTATTTTATATGGGAACATTATGTACGTTTTTGTTATGTGAAAGCTTAACACCTTAATTTTGAAATCCAGTTATTATGATGTCATAAACTTTTGTCGCCAAGGTCGCAACTGATGCGTAGCAAAATTGATGTGTAGAGATGTTTCAGATAGCTGTTATGTATGCTTGCTCTAATACTATATTACCATAAATTGATAATGTCAATCACTCAATCTTTTCTCTTTGTTTCTTGTAGCATGTGGGATGACTTGTTATATATATTTTTCTACAAGATTAGTTTAAACGTTCAGGATTTCTGATGCTTGTTGACTGGATATCATATTCTGCAGGTTCCTAAATGTGATCAAACAATTTCTTTGCTTGTCCTTGTTGAAGAACAGTGCGCTGTCAGTCATGTCAATTTTTCAGCTTCTCTGTTCGATATTTCAGAGCTTACTGTCAAAATTCAGATCTGTGTTGAAATCAGAAATCGGGATATTTTTTCCTATGCTCATTCTCCGGGTGCTGGAAAATGTGCTTCAGCCAAGTTTCATACAGAAGATGACAGTTCTCAGTTTATTGGATAAAATATCTCAGGATTCACAGATTATGATTGACATTTTTGTCAACTATGATTGTGATGTTGATTCTCCAAACATTTTTGAAAGGTAACTAACCATTAAAAAAATTATTTAAGCTACTCATATATTGTAGCTGCTAGTGAAAGTCTACATGTTAAACTTGCAGTTGATCAAGAATGTTGATCCATAGTCTAGACTGTGTTAGCAAATCCTACTTGGTTTGTTGCTATATCTCTTATGTTTAATGACTCATGAGTTTCTGTAGGACTCATTCTATAGTTGATTTAGAGAATGCGGTTTATGGTAGTGATCGAAATGGATACTGATTTGTGTCTCTCTATAAGGCATCATTTACATATTTGCTAATTCTTAGGTCTGTAAGTTTGCTGATTATCATAGCCAGAAAAACACATGCCATATGGTACTTAAGCCTGGCCGCCTGGGTTACTGATTTGTATGTATAACTTTCCCACAACAGAGAGGTGGACAATGCTGTGTTGCCACCAGCCCACTGATGCTAATTATAAGGCGTTTCAATATCTATCATACTTCCAAGAGGCGTTGGTCGTTTTAACCTCTGTTTTTTTCTTTTCTTTAAGTGGGTCATGAAGGCTAAACTATTTGTTTGTGGCTGTGCAAAAACTTCTGCAGTATTGCAGCTGCAAACATTCATAGATTGACATGCCTTTTAGCTTGGTATTTGTTTATCAAATATTCTTTTATTTGTACGTCTGTGGGACTGTTTGTCTATGATGATTGTGTTCGTCTTGTCCTCAGTAAGAATTATACAGCAAAACTAGTTTGGTAGGCTAAACTATATAAGGCACACATGAATTTATAAAGAGGCAGCAGAACCCAAATTCTCTTGATTGCTTCCACAGATGTTTGTAGTCTCCTTGTTATTATTACAATTAGAATGTACGCGCTTAGATGTTAAGTTAAAGAATTCGAGTTCGGGGACAATATTATAGAGGTGTATTATGCACAGTAATTTTTGCTTGTCATTGTTTCAGCTATCCTTTTGTGTTTAGTATCCATTGTATTAGGTGCATTTATCACGCATTATTGTTTGCTGTCTCTTCCCCTCTTATGCCTACACAGTACACACTTGCTGCTTTGTATAGTTTTTAACTTTTCATCTGTTATAGCTGTTATGCAGGGTTTGTGATTTAGTAAATTGTATTTAAACCTTGTTAATTCCGTCAGACATTTGCAGGACTGTGAATGGTCTTCTGAAAACTGCTCTAGGTCCACCTCCTGGTTCCACCACAACATTGTCTCCAGTGCATGATCTAACATTTCGGCTTGAATCAGTCAAGTGCTTGGTTATGATCATTAAGTCCATGGGAGTTTGGATGGACCAGCAGCTTAGGATTGGTGAATTTAGTGTACGCAACTCAAGTGTTGGTGATAATGATAGTGTTAGTGCCGTTGAGCCTAATACAAGTCTTGGAGGAGATGAAGCAATTCTTCCTGATATTGATTTGCACCATGAACCAATTTCTGACCATTCCACAGCTACTTTAGAACAACGTCGAGCTTATAAGTTAGAACTCCAGGTACAAAATAGTATATCATAGATATTTTCATCTTTTGTATCTATTGAATGTTAGCTGAGCTGTTTCTCCTATATATGTATTCAAATGTATATGCTGGGAAATATGTGTTGAGACTGCAACTTAGCCCACATCCCCAACATTTAAGGCTTTAAGACTACACGGGGTTCCAATCCAAAACCAACTACCAATAGAGGGAGTAACCCATCAATCCTATATGTAGGCATTTGGTTTTCTTATGCATTGGGCCTCCCACCCAACAATATATATGGAAAGGATTCATATAGGGAGACCCTCAACTCCATCATCATTTCCAGCCATCTTTTTTAATTAAGCAAAAAACAAACAACTTTTTGATGACTTATGAATTAAGCGTTTTTCATATTCAAAAAATTAAATCAAATTCTAGCACCATTGTAATTTTTCTAGTCTAATGCTGACCTGATATTTATTTGAGCTTTTGGTACCATCTTATACTAAAACGTTTACCTTGCTATTGCAGAAAGGGATTGCCCTGTTCAATAGAAAACCTTCGAAGGGTATCGAGTTCCTTATAAGTAACAAAAAAATTGACGGTACTCCGGAAGCAGTTGCATTATTTTTGAAGAACATTTCTGGATTGAATGAGACTGTTATTGGTGACTATCTGGGTGAAAGGGAAGAGTTTCCGTTAAAAGTAATGCATGCTTATGTAGATTCCTTTATTTTTGATGAGATGGACTTTGGTGAGGCTATTAGATTTTTCCTAAGGGGTTTTAGATTACCTGGTGAGGCGCAGAAAATTGACCGCATCATGGAGAAATTTGCAGAACGCTATTGCAAGTGCAATCCTAATTCGTTTACCAGTGCTGATACAGCATATGTTCTTGCCTATTCTGTGATAATGCTGAATACGGATGCCCATAACAGCATGGTGAAAGACAAGGTGAGATTACCAGATTGTATGCTTTTTTTTTTTTTTTTTTTTACTTGGTAATGGCTCAAACGGACACATTTGTAACAGTTTCTGTATATTTATCTGGGTTGGTAGTCATTCAATATGTTTTCTTGTTGTCTCTTAAAGCAAGGAGATGTTGTCCATAATTAGTATTGCAGAAAACAGTTAAAGAATATAAAAAAGGGAAGTTTAAATTAGTATGGTAGAATCCAAAATTTGTAAGGTAGAACACAATCATCAAATGCAGTGCTTTACTTGAACTGACTTCTCCACAGCAAAGTATATCTGCTTCAAGTTTTAAACATATTAAATGCTATTTGAATAATGTTTGAGATATCTGGATTTGTATTTATAACATTATTGGTATAAACGGGTTTCACCATTTCCTTATGGAGTTGAACTTTTGGAAGTTTTATCTGGGTATGTAGATCGTTATGGTTGATACTATTCATTACATGTCGCATTGATTGCTTAGAACTTGTCTGACTTTTGTGCTGGTTTATGTGTAAGATGAGCAAAACTGACTTTATTCGGAACAACCGTGGGATTGATGACGGGAAGGACTTACCTGAAGAATATTTGGGTGCCCTCTATGATCAAATTGTGAAGAATGAAATCAAGATGAAAGCTGAAACTTCAGTACAGCAGAGCAAGCAGACAAACAGTGTCAACAGATTGCTGGGCTTGGATGGTATACTTAATCTTGTTTGGAAGCAGACAGAGGAAAAACCATTGGGTGCTAATGGAGCCCTTATAAGGCACATCCAAGAACAGTTCAAGGCTAAATCAGGAAAATCAGAGTAATATAAATCCAACTTTGCTAAATAGCATTAATAATTTACGATTTTATATGTCTTGTAAATGGTTTTTTTCTGGGATTCTTGACATGTAATGTAATAATGCCATTTGAAGTTCTTGACCTTTTTGTATCTAAAAACTAATGACCTCGTATATCTATTTTGTGATTCCTGATTGAAGAAATAGATTATGAATTCCAAACCATGTTCTCTTGCAGGTCTACTTACTATGCTGTTGCAGATGCGGCAATATTGAGGTTTATGGTGGAAGTCTGTTGGGGCCCAATGCTTGCCGCGTTCAGTGTAACTCTGGATCAGAGTGATGATAAAGCAGCCACTAACCATTGCTTGCAGGGGATTAGGCATGCTGTGCATGTTACCGCAGTCATGGGTATGCAGACACAGAGAGATGCATTTGTCACTACTGTTGCAAAGTTCACATACCTTCATTGCGCTGCAGATATGAAGCAGAAAAATGTCGATGCTGTCAAGGTACTCAATAACTCCTCCACCCACCCACACACAGACACTCTATGACAGAGCTTGAACCTTTTCATTAGGGGGACGAAGTGTCAATGATTAATCTTGGAGGGGCCAAATTTTTAAATAATACTTCTTTGCACTAACTGAATGTACAATTCACAGTAAAGACAAAAAATTTTTTGAAGGGGCCAAGGCCCACCTCTGCCCTATATAAATGCTTTGTCCCTGCACACACTGTAGTTTTCCTCTGGTGTATGTCAAATTGTCAAGTAACAGTTTGTTAATTTATAGACTAATTTTTCAAGTTTGATTTATTGATAGGCAATTATAGCAATCGCCATAGAGGACGGAAATTATCTTCAGGATTCCTGGGAACACATATTGACTTGTCTATCTCGATTTGAGCATTTACAATTGTTGGGAGAGGGTGCTCCATCTGATGCATCTTTCTTAAGTGGATCAAACATTGAATCAGACGACAAATCACTGAGGTCCAATATTACATCGTTGAAAAAGAAAGGGACCCTCCAGAATTCAGTTGTAATGGCAGTTGTTCGAGGCAGTTCATATGACAGCACTTCTCTGGGAGCTAATACCTCCGGATTGGTGACCCCAGATCAAATTAACAACTTCATTTCCAATTTGAACCTGCTTGAACAGATAGGAAATTTTGAGCTTAACCACATTTTTGCTCATAGCCAAAGGATGGACAGTGAAGCAATAGTTGCTTTTGTAAAAGCCCTTTGCAAAGTTTCAATGTCGGAATTACAGTCCCCAACAGATCCGCGGGTGTTCAGTCTGACCAAAATAGTTGAAGTTGCGTAAGATCCCATCCTTGTATCACCATGAAAATGCATATCTTTTTATTCCTCAAATTCTTGTCAATATCCTTAATTCGGCTTGATTAACTGTCCACATAATCTCTTATGCAAGGGATTTTTGATTAAATTTTAAATCCTTTCCCTATAAGAATTTCACACCTTATAATTTGAATTTTCTTCAGGCACTACAACATGAACCGAATCAGATTAGTGTGGTCTCGCATATGGAGCGTCCTTTCAGATTTCTTCGTTGCAGTTGGCCTGTCGGAAAACCTCTCAGTTGCCATCTTTGTGATGGATTCCTTGCGCCAACTATCTATGAAATTCCTTGAGCGAGAAGAGCTGGCAAACTATAACTTCCAAAATGAGTTCTTAAGACCTTTTGTGATCGTCATGCAGAAAAGCAACTCTGTCGAAATCAGAGAACTCATAGTTCGCTGCCTCTCACAAATGATCCTGAGCCGTGTCGATAATGTTAAGTCTGGATGGAAAAGCGTTTTCATGGTATGCTTTATTTATGCTTTCAATGTTATTTCTAACTTCTAAGCTCGTGTTCCATTCTTCAAACATATAGCATTATACTCCAAACTTTCAACAGAAATGTAACCTTGCATTTATTACAGGAAATATTGCATTAGTTCTCAAAAACTTGAGAGTGGAAACTTTCATTTTTTACTACATGGGGATGATTCTTACAAACTAGCTTTCCTAGGATAACCTAACTAATAGCACTAATTCCTAGGAGGATTCAAAGGACACCACTCACTGACCGGATATTTAATAAGGCATTTTAAGGAACTTTAATGTTTTATTTTTAGTTTGTACATTCCAATGCATGGAGGGTGATGCATATACTTAAGACACGATGGTCAATATGTGTTGGAAGAAAGTATCTGGGTGCATCCATCTACGCTAGTAGTTGAAGTTAGGCCTGTATATGGTGTTTAAATTTAAATCCTAACTTAATTCGGGCTCAGATTCGGTTACAAACTGTATGTTTTCATGTCCGAACCCAGTAAAATGAATAGGTGATTCAGATAAAATAACAGGTCAAAATGAGTAATGGATTGAATGGGAACTAGTTCCTACGACAGTTCACCATAAGTCAACAAAGAGGTGTATATCATGGAAAAAATTAAGCTGAACAATAGAACATCTCATAACTAACAATTATGTTATATTTTTATACAGGTTATAGCACCAAATTTGTAATGTATCATATTTTTGTTCTATTCAAATATAAATTTTGTGAGACAGTGATTTTTTAAGCTAGTGTAAAAATTATTTGAATGCACACAGGATAGGATCTCATCGCATTTGTTTGTTGTAATGGGAGTTTTTTCCTATTAGGACCGCTTTTCATTTGCATGACAACAAACGATATGTGAGATCGTGTCCAACATGCATTCTAATCCCATAGGGAGAAGGCAAGTACTGCCTAAATATGGACTATCCTCTGGGATGGGTGCTATCTAGATCATTCTTTCAATATGCTTGTCAATGTATATGTAGAATTATAGAGTTATAGACGTGTAGGCATACATGACATCGCAACTTATATATGAACTGCAATAGGAGTTTAATATAGCATCATCCGCAGAGTCAAGTAGGCTCATCATTCTTTTACAATTTACGAAAGTAGTGGTGGAAGTGTGTAACAAATATGCTGAGCAGTTGTATGTGGCTAACATTGCTGATTTTTCGATTTGCTGACAGGCATTAACAGCTGCTGCTGCTGATGAAAGAAAGAACGTTGTGTTGTTGGCATTTGAGACGATGGAGAAAATAGTACGCGAATATTTTCCTTATATAACTGAGACAGAGACTGTGACATTCACGGATTGTGTTAGATGCCTCATCACTTTCACCAATAGCAGATTTAACAGTGATGTAAGCCTTAATGCCATTGCTTTTCTCCGCTTCTGTGCTGTCAAACTTGCGGAAGGGGGTCTTATTTGCAATACAGAAAATGCTCCTGCTGCTGACAATGATGATTCAAGCAATCAAGTGGTGAAGGAAGCAGTAGCTGCTGCTGATGATGAACAAGCTTTAATGGATAAAGATGAGAACGCATGCTATTGGATTCCTTTGCTCAGTGGTAATTTATATAATGCTTTAAACTATCTCATAAGACCTTTTTCTTTATTAATTATATCGCTTTCCATATATCTATTACCAACATGGTTGCTGTAATTAATTCATCAACTAAAAAATAGACCTCTTTGGTATGTTAAACTTCTACTTACAAAGATATCGCTTAATTTCTAATTTGTTTTAAATGATGTCTGGTTATATAGCCATGTCAGATTATTATATTTAAGCTTGGATGGTGTTTCAGGTTTATCTATGTTGACATCTGATCCTAGACAAGCAATCAGAAAGAGTGCTTTGGAAGTGCTTTTCAACATTTTGAAGGACCATGGTCATCTTTTTTCTCGCTCATTTTGGAATACTGTTATCAATTCGGTAATTTTTCCAGTTTTCATACATGTGAGTGACAAGAAAGAGAAAGCAAGTAACGATCAGTCTTCACCAAGTACATGGGATTCGGAAACTTCTTCTGTTGCTACTCGGTGTTTAGTGGATTTATATGTCAACTTTTTTGGTGTGATGAGGGCTCATTTAGGTGCAGTAGTTTCACTACTAGCTGGATTGTTTAGAGTTCCAGGTCAAGGTTCTGCTAGTACTGGAGTTTCTGGATTGATGCGTTTGGTGGGTGACTTGGGGAGCATGCTTACTGAAGACGAGTGGTCATGCATCTTCCTATCTTTGAAAGAAGCATCAGCTTCAATGTTGCCAGGTTTCCGAAAACTTGTGCGGATAATGGATAGGATTGATATTGACATACCAAATGTGGCTCAATCTCCCTTTGATGACGATGATGATGGGGAGACATTGACTAGTAGTAATGCTGGTACAGTTGAAGACTATGAGGATGACAACTTGCAGACGGCAGGATATGTTGTGTCAAGAATGAAAACCCACATGTCTACACAACTACTTATCATGCAGGTTGTCTATCTCTCTCTTTCTCTTTATTTTGAAAGAGGTGATGTTTTAATCTTTAGAAATACTAATGCAAAATGGTTGCAGGTGACAACTGATCTATACAATATGCAGCAGCACTTGCTTAAGGCCTCAAGTGTCAAGATCGTGCTTGAAATATTTTCTCAGACGGTGTCTCATGCTCATGAACTGAGCTCAGAAACAGGACTACATTTGAAGCTGCAGAGAGCATGCTCCATCCTTGAGATTTCTGACCCACCTGTAGTACATTTTGAGAATGAATCCTATCAAAACATACTCAACTTGTTGCACCATTTATTGACGAGCGACCCATCTTTGTCTGAGGAGATAGGTATAGAAACACAACTCTTTTCAGTATGTGAAAAAATTATACAAATATATTTGAAGTGTTCCAGATTGGAGCATGAAGAGGTGCAGAAACCAATTACCGTTCATTGGATTCTTCCATTGAATTCAGCGGTGAAGGAAGAGTTGGGGGCAAGAACGTCATTGCTCGTGTCGGCATTGAGGGTTTTAAGCGAAGTAGACAAGGGTTGCTTTAGGAGGCATGCTTCAAGGGTGTTTCCGCTCCTTGTAGAGTTGGTGCGCTGTGAACACAGCTCACGCGAGGTTCAGCCTGTTCTAAGCAACTTGTTCCAGACATGTATTGGCCCAATTATTATCAATGTGTGACATGCTTGCTTGCTTGTGTAATTACGTACAGATATATAATATATATTTGTAGGGTAGTACTTTAGCCTCTGGCAATGGCATGATTATATATCTTGTGCTCCATTTTTGGTCCCATAGTATAAGGAGGAAAGGGAGAGGTTTCTGTTTCTGCTGTATGTGTTGTATTTGTACTCTCTGGGGATTCTTTTTATTGATCGATACAAACAATTTTTTCATGAAAGGAAAACTAACAGGCTGAATATTTACATATATCTCGTAACTGTCTCGACGCGACTTGAAATCACAATAATTTATTTTGGAGCATCTCATGATACAAAACAAGTCATCCATTTTACGGGGGTGTAGCAGTGGTCGCTATTACAGGGTGTAGCAGTGGACTTGGGGTTAGGGGTGTTATCGGGTCTTGTTGGGTCGGGTGAGTCGGGTTTTGGTTTGAGGAAAACTAACCCGCAACCCGACCCGATAAGGAGTCGGGTTGATATCGGGTCGGGTGTTGTCGGGTCGGGTGATTCGGGTTAATCGGGTTGGCTTATAAACTTTGACAAAAAAATATTTGAGCTTAAACACTTGTCGTTGACATTTAACTAAAATACTTGTGTCATTTTGAAATGTTATATGATGAGAGGTTCTACACCGTATTTTATTTAGAGTCTTTATTGTATTACGAGTAGAATACTGTCTCTATTATATTAGTTTTATGTATGAAGTATTAGTATCTTCTGGTTAGCATAATGTTAAATTATCTGATTAGTATCCTAGTAGTCTTTTTCTACTATAAATATAAGCCAATTGTTTAAGTTTTCACTATGTTAATTTTCCAATGATTTAAGTATATATAAGAAAAGTCAAGAGGCTCATTCAACTTCTTGGTAATATTCTGCAATAGTCATTAGTTACACAACATGGGTGTTAAAGCTGCACAAATTACATGACTAAAAACCATAATTTGGATAGTTACCGCCCAAATTATTTGTAAGGCTGCCCACAGTAAGGCGATCAAGTTCTCCATTTTTCTCTGCCACGTCAGCTTTCTCTCTCTAGCGACCTATGCCCCAGTAAGGGCGACCAAGTTCATTTTTTTTAAACATTTTTAACACAAACTAAAATTTCATTCATAATTAAAACGTTACATATTAATTCAAATAAATAAAATCCCTTAGGGGGTGGCAACGTACTCGGTTTGGAGTCGGTATCACTCGGCAAAGATCGGCAACACATTGCCATTGCGTCGGCATGAGGAAATCGGCGAGCCAATCGGTATTGTATACCGATTCGGTGTGGAGCTTAGGCATTAAATTTGTGACCGTTGCATGCATTTAAAATCCTACCGTTGCATGCATTTAACCACCTTGGCGCCTTGATCTAGATAAAAAGAGAATGAAGAAGATGACGCCGGACATTTGCAGAAATCGGAAATGTCGCCGGACATTTGCAGAAATGACGAAGAAGATGAAGCTATAGAGTTGTGGACACAGGAGTATCCATTTGTTTATTGGTTAATTAATCTTTTGTGTGATATATGTGGACCACATCTATCTGTTTTTACCTTTTGTAAGTACAATATTTTGGTATTTTGTTTCATTTAACCAAGTGCATCCCTCGAAGAACAAAAACAAATAATTACTCAAAAAAAAAAAAAAAAAAAAAAAAAAGTTTAGGTATGCTTAGGCATGACATTGCCACTAAAAAGGTATGTTTAGGCAAAAAATGTGTTGTATGCTTTTTATTGGTCAATTAAAAATAACTTCCATAATCCTTTAGGCATGATTGCCACCCCCTTAGAATTTTGGTTGGTTCCAACTATGCTATCCTCCGACGAATCACACCAAGCCATGCACAATGCGATCTCTTCTTTTTTTTTTTTTTCCGTCCAAATCGCCGAATCTTTGTCAACCTCTTTCTCAACCGCCTTCTTCTTACCCTTTGTAGCACGCTTCTTTGGTTTGACCGGTGATATCTCTTCAGAAATAGTGTTGTCGTCGTCATCACCAACAAGATCATCATTTGGAACCGAATCGTGATACGATCCGTGACCCGAACCTTGATAACCCAGTGACATTTGTTGACTCGGATAACCCGAACCGGTTCCAACATAAAAAGCCGGATTGTTTTTTAATTGTTCCATAAAATCACAAGCATCAAGATTGATGTGGTTAACCGGAGAATAATTTTGATAATTTTGATAATTAGATTGTGTGAATTGAAGTGTTGTTTATGTTGTGTATTTATAAGATTTTTTTTTTTTTGCCAAACGGTAATTTTTAAACGGTACAAAATATTTACTTTTGTTGGTTTGTAGTTCAAACGGCTAAAAATATTTATGACCCAACCGTTTGGATCAAAAAACCAAAGTTTTGTGTTTTGAAACTCGGTCGTGAGGCCGACCGTTTTCCCTGCTCCTTTCCTCCAAATCGGTCGCGACCGATAACTCACAGTAAGGCCGACCGATTGGGATTGGGTCGACCGAGTTGGTCGCCTCTCCTTCTGTGGGCAGCCTAACATACATACAGTTACACATTTAGTGCATATAAAAATGTTGTACACCAAAAGATCAAAGTTGTACACCAACTTTTCGTCAAATGTTATAAAATGTTGCAATAGTTATTACCTACGTACCTTTAAATTTGTATTGAAAAAAGCTAAATAATATCTGATTCGGGTCAAATAATTCAACCCGAACCCGACCCGACCCGATAAGATAAATAATTCAACCCGAACCCGACCCGATAACACTATCGGGTTATCGGATTCGGGTCAAAACAACCCGACAAGATTTTTTTAACCCGATTAAACCCGACCCGATAAGTCTTATCAGGTTCAGGTTCGGGTTCGGGTCGGATCAACCCGACCCTACTGACACCCCTACTTGGGGTCATGTCTCGCGGTGGTGATCATTCAAAATTCAATTACTTTACCTTAGAAATATTTTTGAACATTTAAATTATATATTAATTTAGATAACTCCACTTTCACAATATTTTAGATAACTCTACTTTCGTTTTTTTCTCATTTTAAGTACTCTACTATTTTTGTATCATTTCTTGTACTCAAGTTTAATATGTCTTCTAATACTGGTATTCAATTGACCTACAACTTTAATTCATTCATTTCTTCTTCACATGTATGGCAATTCAACTATCATGTGGACCAAATTAGCTATGAGATTCGACTTTTGTATACTTCTTATTATAAATTTGAAGACTTGTTGATATAAATGTTATAGTTCTTCTACCATGTTATGAGTGATTAATTACCATGTTCATGAATTGCTTCACTTACATATCCCATGAACTACCGCCCCCCACCCCACCCCACAAATAGTTGATAAAAACCACCCAAAGTGCATATACAAAAGACAGAATATCAGTTTAGGAAAATATGACTATATTTTAATTGCTGCATGTGAAATATATTGTTGTCTCAGCTTTCTAATTACAAGTTGTATCCAAACCATACCAAAGGATGAAAACAAACTTTTCCATTAAGTATAGTGACTCATAAATAGCTAAAAATAGTAGAGTACTTAAAATAGGAAAAGTTGAAAGTATAAAACTAATAGAGTTAATTTGCCCTTAGTGTAAAATTAAAAATGAACTAATAAAGTTAATTTGCCCTTAGTGTAAAATTAAAAGGGATATTTCTTTTAATACTTATTTGCCCCTCATTAATAATTTAACAGTTTTATTTACTTTAAATTTCTTTCTTTTTTTTGGTAAAGGGAAGTAATCCTGCACCCTGGTAAAATATGTTAACCAAAAAATCAATGAAGTACACGGATGAGAGTGAGTCTCTCATCTCAGTCTCTTAGGACACTTACAGACTATAATATAAGAATGACACACCATTCTTATAACTTACAAAAATGAACCTACCAATAATGACACAAGTAAACAAAACATTACAATACTACTCAAGAAATGTACTTGAGCCTTCTAAATCACTATAGCGGTCCACCTACTTCCATGGAGAAACCTCCAACTTACCCACTCATGGATCATCAATCTTGAGATTCCAAGCGTGATGACCAGTAACGGACGCAAATAGGGTTTCCAAACCCTAACTTCCAGCAAATACAATCACGAGACCCCAAGATGAATGAGAGTGCAACTGATCCGTGCTCGTGTGAATGGGGTTTTGAACAAGAGCCCCCAAAAACTTAGCTTCCATCTATAACATAAATTTGTCCCAAACAGAGCATCCATCAAAGCCAGCGAATTGAATGATCAGAGATGCTAAGAACATCAAATAAAACAGCTATATGACCATATAACAAAACCCTAGCATTGAACCAGTTCATGACGTAATTCAATAGACCATTAGGCTGCTAAATGCATAAAGATTCAAAATGCAAACCATTGACAACACAACCATGTAAACCAGAAGCCATAATACATCAAGCATAACCATAGGGCTAGTCGAACCCTAACATACATCATAACCAAGTCTCGATCTGATGAGAAAATAAAAGAACCTTGAATCCTTCCAAACAGATCGATCCAACAAACATCTCTCCCTCTCAACCCACGTACAAATTAACCCATCTCCATGAGAGACACGTTCAGGCATAAACCACCAATAACAGATAAGCATGCATCGCAACAACCAGATCCAATATCACATACCAACTTAAAACCCAAGATATAAACATTAACGCGCAACAGCAACAATCACCAGGCAAAACAAAACCATAAAATACGAAACCCTAAAATTAGGGTTTCGTTCAAGAGAGCATCCCTACTAAACCATTCGATCCAAAGATGATAGAAGGCTGATAGAGGTAGGTTTTGATCGCCCATAACAACCAAATAACGATCGTATAATAATAACCATGTACAATAGACGATCGGCCAGACCAAATAAAACCCTAAAAACGATTACAAAAGCAATCATTTAGGGTTAAATCCGAATCAATGATCACCCCCAAAATAAATACCAGCGATCAAATATAATAGGTGCGATCAAATAACAACCCACAACGATCCAAAACCCTAATAAAAAACGATAATAATAATGAATAAAGTTATGGTTTCGGAATAATTATAAGAGGAGAAATCCGATAGAGATATAGGAATTAATGGTTACCACCACCCTCCAATAAATAAAACTACCAAAATCGTATTGCATATCCCCTAGAAGAGAGATAGAGAGGACGATTAGGCAGTTTTGATGGCCGGAATTTAGGGGAGGGTGGCGGACGGATTTCTCCCAAGGGGAGAGAGAATTTTAGGGTTTTTTTTACCAATGCAGGTTGTGACTCTAATGCTTAAATTTTCTTCTTGTATTACACCAAAAGTTCCCGACCATCAAAACTCTAAAGGCCCGTTTCCTTTTTTTTTTTTGTTATGGATTAAGTGGCTAAAAAATAAGTGGGTTCCATTTCTCTTAGAACCTTTAGTTGGGGACAAGTAAGATTTTATATGCCTTTAACACACAGACTTTCTAACAAAAATTAGTGGACCCCATCAAATTAAAAATGTTAATATATGTCAATGGTCTCACTCCCATTAGCAGACAGAGGTTCAAAAAGAAAAAGAAACGGGCCCTAAATCTATTTAGAGTAGTGATATTTAGACCTACAACACATGCTTAAATACATGTTTAATGCATAAATCACTTATATAATTATGTTATGTACATTTTCTCTCTAAATTCTCACAATTTTTTTTAAATCAACCAATCAAATCATTAGGTACATTTGTATAAATGATTAGTAGGTACAACAATCATTTTTCATTTATTTAATATGATTCTGTTTTAGTCACGGACCTAAAATAACATGATGCCAAGTACATATTTATTAATATACTAAATTAGAGCATCTTTAATGTTAACACTAATTGTACTTTTTGCACTAAGATAGTGCAAAAAGTACAACAAAACTTCTCCAATGTTACCACTAAACATGCACACTATTTTAGTGCAATGAATAATAAAGCTCAAATTGCACAAAATATAGTGCTTTACTATTCATTGCACTATAAGGGCCCGTTTGGTTTGTAAGTGGTTTAGAATTAGATTTGAGGCCCGTTTGGTTTGTATATGGGTTTAAGATATGGATTTGAATTTGGATTAAGATTTGGTTTAAATTAGGAGAGAGAAAATATATTATAAAATATATAAGTGAATAGTAAATAATAAAATATAAGTCAATACTTTTGAGGTTATTGTGTTGGCTTCTATATTTTGTTTTGTTTTTTCTTGGGTCTCGTCCTCTTTTAATTAACTTGTTAATTAGGGTGAGATGTCTTGTATGTA
This sequence comes from Artemisia argyi, assembly GCA_030686995.1. NCBI lineage: Eukaryota > Viridiplantae > Streptophyta > Magnoliopsida > Asterales > Asteraceae > Artemisia > Artemisia argyi. The sequence goes on along the minus strand of JARVZY010002334.1, from coordinate 116,885 downwards.
TTTCTTTTTGTGATTTTTATAATATGTTGCATTTCAAAAAAAAATTAATAGTAAATAATAAAATATAGTAGAATGAGTCCTAATTTTGTAAAAATAATAAATATGAAGAACAAAAAGGCAAGAAATCAAAATAAAATAAGGAAAAAAACGAGTTAGTGGGGGTGTAGCAAAAAGTAGGCATGTTCTACCGGATTTGTATATACCCTTGTTGGTGTGGTTGACTCCTATTTTCTAATCCTAAAATTGCAAACAAACAATTCATAAATGTCAAATCAAGTAAAACTCGTTCCAAAGTGGGATACCAAACGCACACTTAGATTTGGATTGGTTTGAAAGAAAAGAAAGAAAGAGAAAATGATTGATTGATTTAGATGATATTTGTTTTAAAATTTAAAATATATATTAAAATTGAAATTATTAATTTTAAAATATAAAATAAATATATTGGGGTAGTGTTAACCGAACCCCCTCTATTGGGGTAGCTGACAAACCCTCCTTAGTGGAGGGTATACTTGCTATTTTTTTCCAATGTTACAAATAGTTTAAGTAATAACTTTTTTTTTTTGTTTTTGTGTATTTTTTTATTTGTCCAGGTTTTGTCCAATGCAGATTCCACACAAGCAACACAAGTGAAGGTTTTGTCCAAGTGCAGATTCCACGCAAACACAAGTGAATGTTTTGTCCAAGTGCAGATTTCACACAACACAAAGTTATAACCAAAAGCAAAGTTATAACCATTCGTCATCGCCTTATAGGCTCAGATTTGAAAACGTAATAGAAAAAAATGTTCATTTTTAGTAAGGCTCGGATTTGAAGGTTGCAAAGTGATAAAAATATCACTTTGCCATCCATTCGGTTTTTAGAAAAGCATTTGTCATCGCCTTATAACCAAGTGAAGGTTTTGTCCAAGTGCAGATTCCACACAATTGCACATAAGGGTACAAAAACAGAACCCTCCCAATTGCAGATTCCATAAGTTCCCAATTACATATTCCACACAAGCAGATTCCACAACTTTCACATGTTACACAAGTGAAACACAATACACATGTTACACAAGTCTCACAAGCCTGTAAGATTCTCACAAGCTCAACAGTAAGATTCTCAAACTGCAGCTTTGCTCGATTATAAACAAAGCAACTCTCAATCACAAAGCAACTCTCAATCACAAATAAAGCAGTATCACGACAAGGTATCACAACCATATCAATAAATACTACACCCATATCAACAACCATTTTACAAGCTCACTGAAAACAGAAATCATACAACCATATCAACAACCATTTCACAAGCTCACTGAAAACAGAAATCATACAACCATATCAACAACCATATCAAGAAACACTACAACCATATCAAGAAGTACACCCTAAGGTGTAGAGAGGGCTTGGATAACATTTTAGGGAGGGTGGGGATATCCACTACAACCATATCAAGAAACACTACAATAAATGTCGAATTCACCATTTTACACACAAGAGGTAAAGGCTCAGATTAATAACAAAACTGCTTATCATATTTGGCTGCAACATCAAAGGTTGCAAAATCAATTTTTTTGCCGTCCATTCGGAAATGCCAAGCCAAAATCAAGTTAAAAAAAAAAAAAAAAAAAAAAGTTTCATCACAAGCCTGTGGACTGGGGTAGGCTAGAGCAGGTATTCAAACAACTCAAAAGTGGCAGATCAAGGTGTTAACCTACCCGTTTGCACCCACACAACTCAAATAATCACCACAGAACCACCCACATAATCACCCATGTTATCTCCCATAGGGAGGGTTCGGTTAACACAAAAAATCCATCACCACAGATCACATATCACATATAAAAAAAATCCATCACATAATCACCCACCACAGAACCACCAACCATATCAACAACCATAACCAAACCTTAATTTTTTTTTTAAAATTAGGCGTTTTATAAAAAATCCATCACATAATCCATCACCATGGATCACATAGCACATATAAAAAAATCCATCACATAATCACCAACCACAGAACCACCAACCCAAACCCTAATTTTTAAAAAATTAGGCGTTTAATAAAAAAATCCATCACATAATCCATCACCACAGATCACATATCACATATAAAAAAAATTCATCACATAATCACCAACCACAGAACCACCAACCCAAACCTTATTTTTTAAAAAATTAGGTGTTTTATAAAAAAAAATTATAGATCTGACCAATTAGTTAATAGATCTTTCAATTAACAAAGGTTAATTGTAATATATCAAACGAATTTTGAAAAACCCCCAAATTTTTTCGAAACCCTAATTATATCTAAAAAATAATCACCCACCACAGAACCACCAACCATATCAACCATAACCAAACCCTAATTTTTAAAAAATTATGCGTTTTATAAAAAATCCATCACATAATCCATCACCACAGATCACATATCACATATAAAAAAAATCCATCACATAATCACCAAACACAGAACCACCAACCCAAACCCTAATTTTTAAAAAATTAGGCGTTTTATAAAAAAAATATATAGATCTGATCAATTAGTTAATAGATCTTTCAATTAACAAAGGTTAATTGTAATATATCAAACAAATTTTGAAAAACCCCCAATTTTTTTTGAAACCCTAATTATATCTAAAAAAATAGATCTAACAAAAAATCATCACCACAGATCACATATCACATTGATGACGTATAGCCTATAGTTGGGCCACTAGCCCAAATTATAGACATTACTAAGCCCAAACCCACCACGAGTGGGCTATCATGACAAATGACTTGGGCCACTAATACCAACGGCTTGGGCCCACGAAGCCCAAAGCCCAACCAAAATGCACGGTTAAAGGATAAGGATCTTCTATTTACGGAATAGATATCCTTACCCCGGATAAGCACCACGAGTGCGAAGAGTAAGGAGCAAGAAACCTACACGGTTTCTGCGCTCTATATATAGAATCATATATTCTCATTAAGAAGTACGATTTACACAATCCCTAACTCTTCAACTAAACCCTAAACCGATTACTTACTCTCACGCCGGAGTCTAATCGTGGGAGACAATCCCACGATAAGCCTAACGGTGTTGTTTGCTTTCTTAGTGCGCAAGTTTCACAAGCACTAAAGTTCTAATTGGTATGAGAGCAGGAGTCCAAACAAGGTAAGCCCAACTTTTGTATCAACAAGTGGCGCCATCCATGGGACTGATGCGTGGGAATCGCAACAGGCTTTACCTCTCGAGGGATCTCGAGAAGCTTACAACCCCCACCAGGCAGTGTACCTGATCGTTGTAGTATAGTATAGTGACAAGTACCGGGGGATTGATCGTTCAGCTTAGGAATAGTGTCGTTAGGATTAGAAAGCCTAATTACTAGTTCTAAAGGTGAGGGATGATTATTTTTGTGTTTTTATATTTTATGGAAAGCAATTAAAATCTCGGGGTTTGAAGGATTTGGGCGGAATTAGTTGCTAGTCAACTAACCCAATACTACAATGCAATCAAAATAAAATACTAAAAATGAAAATAAACTAATTAAACTAAAGTTGTGAGCAGTAATTGGAGAAAATGTGTTTACTTAGATTTCACTACTCCCTAGATATCTTTTACACGTTAATTACTTGTTATAATTGCATGGATGACGGATCGTATTCCTTAATACCATTCATGGGGTGTCATACATAACTCCCCAATTCTATGAGCTCTTATCTCCTCCTACACCATGCCCAACGCAACTATAGGGATTGTAAACAGTGGCTCATGCATTAAATACAACCAATAAAGACCTAGTACGCCTCGGTTCATGTTTCTTAAGACGTTCAAGCATGTTACCATTTGGAGATTTGCCAGTTTTCTTAAGCCTAACATATAAATCATTCATCCAAAAACAATAATAAACAAGTAATCAACACATAATCAATATCTAGGTTTCATTAGATCTAAGCAAACACAAAAGAGATCTAGCCTAGCATGATAGAATTAAGACAAGAACATGATATAGACAACCAACATATAGACATATTGATTGAATTAGAAGAACACTTATTTTGATTAATCATGCAAGGTATCAAGGGGTTGGAACCCTTGAAAAACCTGTAAAGTTACACCAAAATCTTCTTTAGGGTTTCTCCCCAAAACTTCTCTCTCTAAATGTGAAAAACTAGAAAACTATATATAGGAAAATAGGGATGACGGCGTCAAGAACAAAGGTGTGACGCCGTCATCTCGCCGCCAAATACTTCCTCGGACGGCCTTGATCTACTTCTGACGCCGTCAAGGCCTAGGCCGTCACACAAATTACTCTTGACACCCTGTGTGTGACGCCGTCATCAACTACGGATTTTAATTCTTGGGGTTTTGACGCCGTCAGGAAAACTTTTGACGCCTTCATGAACTCTCGGATTTTATTATTGAGGTTTGACGCCGTCAGGAAATTACTCTTGACGCCGTCACCTACTGTTCCCAGCATGGAAAATTGAGACTTTGCCGTTTTCTTCACTTTTATGCTCCAAAAACGTCCAAAATGGCTTCTTTTCCAGAATTCACTCTCCAAGTACCTAAAATCACAAAAGGAACGATTTAGGGCAATATTTGATCAAATAAATTCGGATTCGGGCTTAAATGACCCCCTAAAAACGGATCATTTTTCGCTTCATCATATACCCTTACACTTGAGATTTGCTTGTCCTCAAGCAAATGCGCTTTTATTCTACTCAAAAGACAAGTTAGGGGTCATTTAACACTAATATAAAAGTAATTACAACAAATAATCGTTCCACTAAAGACCAAAGACAAGCACGGAGGTCATATACAAGCACCTCACAAATAGTGTTTAGATACTCATATCTCTTGGGTGTAATAAAGTGTAAATTACAATATGGAAACGGAAGATATCTCTCACTACCTGTCATAGCAAAATAGATTACCATAGGCTTGGGAAAGGATCAAACCTCCACCACATGGCGTAAGCACCTAGGATAAACTATCAAAGAGGTCTTTTAAAGGGTTGTAACGTTAGGTATAGGGATATGAAATACACGGTTTTGTTGGATAAAGAAAGTTTTACTGGTGGCGAGTTAACAATCTTGGTCAATTACATGTACAATGTGGCGTTGCTAAGCCAAGACTAGACTCGACTTAAGCTAATAAATGAAAAATAACAAAAACATAAAATGAACATAGAATAAAAATGGATGGTAGTCCGTATGCTTTTTTTTTTTTTTTTTTTTTTTTTTTTTTTTTTGCATACACTCTTACCCTACCATCCAAAATAATACATCATAGGGAATGAACATTCCCCTTACACTTGAATCTTTACATACTTTACAATTAACTAAACTAATGACTCGAATTAAGAAAATCAAAACACTTGGAGCACTTTTAAAATTAACGCACATATGAGGGTAATAACATTATGTTCTTCCCCATTACTCCATAAAATAAGTACTTACCCATGAGTCCCAATCGTCCCAAAACAATATGTACAAGGATGTGACTCGACTTAGCAACCATGTAATCAATTAGAAAGTTAACTTAGGGTTTAATAAATAACAATAATGCACTAAAAATGAGCGCATACACGGAAGGCTAAGGCGATTTGGGTGTACATTTAAGTGGGGTGTAACAAATTCTTCCTTTAAGTAAAATGCTTAAAGTTAGAAATGAAAAGATAGGCTCGGAGGGGTGTACTAGGGGTTTCGTGTACTAAAAATGAGTACAACGCTAAGGGTGTGGGAAAAATTAGTTGACTTAACTAGCCAAGTAGTATGACTTAAATGGTCAAGTAATTATGATACGGGTTTAACACAAGGGTAATCCTAATGCCTCTTATCATGTAGTAAATCCTACCACACGAATGTAGTCTCACTAGCGGTCTCGGAATGCATCACTAACGCAAGTTCTAGAATCTAAATGCTACCGGTACACTCATAAGCACTAATAGTAAATGCTTTTCCTATCAAATCTAAAGGCGAACCTCACATATTTGGGTGGAAATTTTTTCTGAATATACGGTTATGTGCTAGTCATACAATCTCCTATCCATGAGACGCTTGCTATGGCTAAAGTTTCACTCCTAAATGTTGTAAAAAATTTTAAATTTGGCGCTAAAATTGCACTAACAAGTATTTCTCATAGTTTTATTACACATCTACTATCAAACAAAACAAACTCAAGCGAAAGTGCATATGTAAGGTATCATCTTTTTACCCTCCCCTTACACTTAAGATGAACATTGTCCCCAATGTTCAAGTAAAGAATGTAAAAGTGAAAAAGTAAAGAGAATGAAATCAAATACTCCCCTGATTCGCTCGGTATGGATTATAGGTTGGCCAGATTAGATCTTCCTCCAAGAAAATGAACAATCAAAGCTTCCCTTCCAGAATATAAATCATCTCCTTGTCGAACATAACCTGTAAGTCCTGACAAAAATAGACAAGACAACCTCGCGTAAAATCGGCGGCATCCTATATAAGTTACTAAATCCTAGAAAACAAAGTAAGATATAATGCTTGTGGAATGAAGTTTGCAGATCTCCTGGAGATTATAAAACTTAATAATTCACAAAAAACCATAAGACTCCGTTAGAAAAACAAAACCGGTAAAATTTCCAGATTTTAACTCCTGACGCCGTCAAGAGTAAACCTCTGACGCCGTCAGAATGGACCTGCAGAAATTCTTATGTTAAGTTTCCGGAAAATTTCTGGAAAAACTTGGTCCTACTTCCTGGAAAATCCTGCAAAACTTCATTATGACTCAATACAAGCATTTGACTCTAACAAATACGAATATACATGTTCATTTAATATTGTGGAGAATCATGATCGGTTTGTTTCTTAAAAACATATTTGGGGTTTCCCCTTACACTTATCTTTTGCAAAAATACTTCTAGGTGGAGTTAAGACTAGGCCAAACAACAAAGTAAAGTATTTCCACATATTAATTGAGAAACATGATCAACCAACAATAAAAACTAAACATGCATACGGAAGCAAATAACAATCAAACAAATAAAATCACACAAAACATGGGTTGCCTCCCAAGAAGCGCTTTTCTTTATTTACGAGTCTTGTAGCTAGACTCAAGGTCATGGGTTACTACGTGATACGGGTGAGTTCCTCATTGAGGACATCTTTGGGATCGAACTTAGGTTTCAACTTTCTATCGGTTTCCTTAGTATGGTACGACCTTTCGAACATCTCTCCATCCGGATCATACAAAGTCATTCTCATGTGCCATGATCCGTCTCCTTCTTTAGGTGGCTTGTCCCACCTCCATTTATACTTATCTCCATCTCTTTTCCATTTATTCAACTCTATATTAATAGGCATTACGCTCAAGAACTCAATCATCTTTATAAAGACTAAGGGGTCCTCAAAGGGATCTAACTCCTCATCTCTAGCTATGAGTTGTTCTACCGAATGTGTCTTCTCAACGAAATCCTTTTCTAGATAAAATGGGCATTGAGGTCCTATGAAGTTCCTTTCTATCCAAGGTCCATATCTAGACGGTCTCCTATTCATCTCTACCCAATGCGGTGTCGGTTCATCATCACAATCATAACTATGTTTCTTTACATCGTACACCGACCAAGTATCACCTTCACCTACCGCTATCTTAGACTCCTTACAATCTATCATGGCGCTAGCGGTTGCTAAAAATCCTCTTCCTACCAATAATGGGCATGTAGTGTCACTAACCATGTCTAGGACGTGAAAATCCGCTAATATAGTTAACTTTCCTACGTGAACAACTACATCCTTAATCATTCCAACCGGGTGGGCAATACTCCCATCCGCTAGCCCTATCAATACCTCCGTTTCCTCTAACTTTCCTAGCTTAAGAGTGGTGAATAAGGATAAGGGAATCAAGTTGAGGCTTGACCCTAAATCGGCTAGTGTGTCGAAAGCTTTGGATCTTCCAATCTTACAAGGCAAAACAAATATACCCGGATCATCGAGCTTTTTAGGCAACTTGTTTTGAACGAAGGCGGTCCCATTTTTACCTAGCTTACATTTCTCATATTTTTCTAGGAGGGCACTATAGTAAGGAGCACGCGCTAAGACATCAATGACGGGGCGTTCAAGGTGAAGTTCTTTGAATTCATCGTCAAGGTCTTGCGTAAGAGGTGTTTCAACTATACTTTTGACCGGTTCTATATTGGGTGTCTTGATTGGTCCTTTGGTAGAACTTGGTTTTGTTTGAAACACGTGCTCGTTGATTTGACCGAGTAGTATTGTGGACATGAAGTGGGTGACGAAACTGAAGATATGGAATTAACGTTTAGTTTCGGATTCTTGATTGCGTCGCTTGGGAGTGCTCCCATTTCTCGGTCATTGAGAACTTTCAACAATGCGTCAATTCTAGTGGTCATCTCGCTTTGGTTGTGTTTGAAATCGGCTTCAAACTTAGATATGCGAGCTTCTTGAGATGCCATAAACTTTTACATCAACCCTTCAAGATTGTTGGTACTACCAAAGTTGTTAGAAGGATTGTTGTTGAAAGTACGGTTGGATGGTGGACCGTTTGGTTGGTAACGATTAGGCGGATTGGAAGAATTGGGTTGATTTTGTTTCCACCTAAGGTTTGGGTGATTTTTCCATGAGGGGTTGTATGAATCACCGTAAGTGTTTGGCTCGGGCTTGAAAGTGTACCACTTATCTCCCGCTTCGTCGGTACGTGTGGATGCGTAGTCCGCAAAAGCTGTTCCGGGGAGTTCCACACAATCACGAGTGTCATGGGGACCACTACATAATTCGCATGAAGAAGTGATTTTGTTCACTTGGCTTAAAGGCTTAGGAGCATCGTAAAATTTCATGAGAAACTTGACTTGGTCCTCAAGTTCCATGATCCTACGGTCGGGAGTGCTAGAATTGTTCGAATTGCCTTGAACGTTTTGTTCAAGTCACGGGGATCGTTCCAACTTTCGTTGTCATAGAGAGCAAGATCTTCTATGAGTTCCCATGATTGTTCCGCACTAAGATCACGTAGCTTACCACCGGCCGATTGGTCAATGGCTCGCCTCGTGGAGATGTCGATATGGTCATAAAAGATTTGGACTTGGAGCCAAAGATCTATGCCATGATGAGGGACTTTTTGGAGTAAGTCCTTGAAACGAGTCCATGCTTCATAAAGAGATTCATTTTGACGTTGTTGGAACATCAAGATGTCATTCCTAAGCTTAGTAGTTCTCCCCGGTGGGAAAAATTGAGCAAGGAAACGAGTGGTGAGATCATCCCATGTGGTGATGGATCCCGCGGGTAAACGCTCAAGCCATTGACTAGCTTGATCCCGTAGAGAGAATTGGAATAGGCGTAAACGGGTAGTCTCTCTAGTTTCAACACCTAGGTCTATGGAATCTACGATTTTGAGAAAGTCCTTAAGATGTTGGTTTGGATCTTCGGAACGAAGTCCATGGAATGCACATCCGCTTTGCACCAACCGGATGGTGTCGGATCGCAAGGGGGTCACATTGGCTCCGGTGAGCTCAATGGTGTTTCGGTAGCCTTGGTGGCTAGGTCGGGAGTACTCTCCTAAGGTTCGGGGCCTAAGGGGTTCTAGTGGTGGGTTTTGTTGTGGTGGGATGACGGGTTCAAAGATGTTACCACCTTCCATGATGTCGGATGATAAAGAGTTACGAACAAAGGCACAAAGAAATAAGATAGACTAAAGAAAACCTAAAAATAAAAAATAAAATCTTACTAGAAAGGAATCTAGCAAGTAGACCTAATAAAAAGAAATCCTAACCTAGACAATAACTATTCCCCGGGCTGCGGCGCCAAAAACTTGATGCGTGGGAATCGCAACAGGCTTTACCTCTCGAGGGATCTCGAGAAGCTTACAACCTCCACCAGGCAGTGTACCTGATCGTTGTAGTATAGTATAGTGACAAGTACCGGGGGATTGATCGTTCAGCTTAGGAATAGTGTCGCTAGGATTAGAAAGCCTAATTACTAGTTCTAAAGGTGAGGGATGATTATTTTTGTGTTTTTATATTTTATGGAAAGCAATTAAAATCTCGGGGTTTGAAGGATTTGGGCGGAATTAGTTGCTAGTCAACTAACCCAATACTACAATGCAATCAAAATAAAATACTAAAAATGAAAATAAACTAATTAAACTAAAGTTGTGAGCAGTAATTGGAGAAAATGTGTTTACTTAGATTTCACTACTCCCTAGATATCTTTTACACGTTAATTACTTGTTATAATTGCATGGATGACGGATCGTATTCCTTAATACCATTCATGGGGTGGCATACATAACTCCCCAATTCTATGAGCTCTTATCTCCTCCTACACCATGCCCAGCACAACTATAGGGATTGTAAACAGTGGCTCATGCATTAAATACAACCAATAAAGACCTAGTACGCCTCGGTTCATGTTTCTTAAGACGTTCAAGCATGTTACCATTTGGAGATCTGCCAGTTTTCTTAAGCCTAACATATAAATCATTCATCCAAAAACAAGAATAAACAAGTAATCAACACATAATCAATATCTAGGTTTCATTAGATCTAAGCAAACACAAAAGAGATCTAGCCTAGCATGATAGAATTAAGACAAGAACATGATATAGACAACCAACACATAGACATATCGATTGAATTAGAAGAACACTTATCTTGATTAATCATGCAAGGTATCAAGGGGTTGGAACCCTTGAAAAACCTGTAAAGTTACACCAAAATCGTCTTTAGGGTTTCTCCCCAAAACTTCTCTCTCTAAATGTGAAAAACTAGAAAACTATATATAGGAAAATAGGGATGACGGCGTCAAGAACAAAGGTGTGACGCCGTCATCTCGCCGCCAAATACTTCCTCGGACGGCCTTGATCTACTTCTGACGCCGTCAAGGCCTAGGCCGTCACACAAATTACTCTTGACGCCCTGTGTGTGACGCCGTCATCAACTACGGATTTTAATTCTTGGGGTTTTGACGCCGTCAGGAAAACTCTTGACGCCTTCATGAACTCTCGGATTTTATTATTGAGGTTTGACGCCGTCAGGAAATTACTCTTGACGCCGTCACCTACTGTTCCCAGCATGGAAAATTGAGACTTTGCCGTTTTCTTCACTTTTATGCTCCAAAAACGTCCAAAATGGCTTCTTTTCCAGAATTCACTCTCCAAGTACCTAAAATCACAAAAGGAACGATTTAGGGCAATATTTGATCAAATAAATTCGGATTCGGGCTTAAATGACCCCCTAAAAACGGATCATTTTTCGCCTCATCAGGGACCCTACACTAAGAACTCAACACCAGAATGCCGAAAAACAAGAACTCAGGCCAGCGGACTCCGCAGCCGGAGAAAACACGCGGTGATTCACATAGGAGGAAGCATCAAGAGTCGACTCAAAGGCCAATCTCTGGAACAACCAGCACGCCTAGTCATCGCGAGTCGAATGTAACTCCAATTCCTACCACGGTAGATTTGCCTTTGGGGACAACCCGAGCCGCTACCGTGGTCCCAAGCGCTGAGGACATTCAGCGCACTCTCTTCACCACTCCCCACCAAGTGGCATCTATAGTGGACAACACTGTGCCACCAGGAGCACCTAATAGAGAAAAGGAACATCATGCGGAGACGGGTATCCTCGCGGTAGAAGAGGATGCACCTGAGGTGACATTAAACGATTTTGTGTCCCAACATTACGAGACCTTAACAAGTCTCATGCAAGAGGAGGCAAGGAAAAGGTCAAGCCGCAACCTGCAAAATCGGCTAGACTTTAGCCAAGAAAAATCTCCACCGCGCCACCATGAGCGCAAAAACAGTGAGAGGCGCACCAACGTCCATGATAGACTTGGTACAACATCCAACTCGCAATACTCGGAGGATTACGAAGACAATGCGAGGCACACCAGTGTCCACGCTAGGCTTGGTAGCCGCAGGATACAAGATAGACTTGGACGACAACGCTCACCAAGCGTAAGCACCTCAAGGTCAGGAAGTAGAAGAATCCAAGATAGATTGGGGAAACACTACTCCCCAAGTACAAGTCCTTCAAATTCGGACTCCGAGGAAAAACGGCGCAAGCGCCATAGGAGAAACAACTCCTCCTCAAGCAGCTCCTCGGACAACGAGGATAGAGAGACGGGACATTGGAAATCTAAGAACCGACGCCGGTACGATGAGGACGAGGATATTTCCCTTCCTTGGCGTCGTCAAAAGGTTGATGCGTTCACGCGACGCATAAGCGATTTCTCAGATGACAAGAAAAGGCGCATGCCCACCAATGTTAAAACATACGATGGCACAGGTGATCCTGATGATCACCTAAAAATTTTCGACTCAGCAGCTGCTATCGAAAACTGGCCACAACCTGTGTGGTGCCATATGTTCAACTCTACCCTAGTGGGAAATGCGCGAACATGGTTCAGCAAGCTTCCACGACGAAGCATAAATGGGTTTGAAGAGCTGCGGAAAGCATTCCGCCTAAATTTCACACAACGAAAGAAGTGCGCAAAGAACCCTGTAGAACTAGACAGAGTGAAACAGCGCCAAGGGGAATCCACAAGCGCTTACATGGAGCGCTTCAAGGATGAATGCACGCAAGTCAAAGCATGCCCCGAGGTACTAAAAATCTCAGGGTTCATGAACAGGATCAATAACCCAGAGCTGATACGGAAGCTAAACGATAAAGTACCCCAAAGCTTTGACGAGCTAACAAAGCGCACCAGATCCTTCATCAAAGGGGAAGCGGCGGCGGCAGACAGCAAAAAAGGTTACTCAACCTTTAAACCACAAGAACAGTCTAGGAGACAATCCAATGACCAAAGCGCCAACCGCAACAGGAATTACCGCAACCAAGGTAGTGGAAGGGATAACGACAAGTACGTCCCACTCACAAAAACCCCTAAGGAAATATTCGCGACAGAGGGAGCAAATTTTCCAAACCTCCACCCATGAGCACCCCAGAAGAAAAGCGCATTGGAGGAGGATACTGCGAATACCATGGACAGAAGGGTCACACCACTAACGAGTGCGTTCAACTACGTAAGCTAATTGATAAATTAGTAAGAGAAGGGAAGATGGACCACCTCGTTAAAAACATCAAAGAGGGGAAAGATAGACAAAAGAATGGGGCCAAAAAGGAGATACCAAAAAATAAGGCTGATACGATATACATGATACAATCATGGCAGCGAAATACGAAACAAAAAGTCAGCCAAAGATTTTCCAAGGGAAACCAAATCTCTTTCCCCACTCTCATTGCGGACAACGCAGTAGTCGAACCACTCACCATCGAGATACAAGCGGGGGGTCACGATATCCACCGCATGTACGTCGATGGAGGAGCATCTGCGGACATCATGTATGAACACTGCTTCAGAAGGCTAAAATCTGAGATACAAAACCAGTTAATTCCGGCCACGACATCATTGACTGGATTCACAGGTGAAAAAATTTGGCCCATGGGACAATTACGCATACTTGTGGTCATTGGTAATGAATATCATTCTACAACAACTTGGATGAACTTCATGGTAATCAGGTCCCCCTCGTCATACAATGGCATCATTGGGAGACCAGGGATATCAGCCATGCGCGCAGTTCCATCCACAGCACATGGGATGCTCAAGTTCCCAGTGGAAGGAGGAATCGTCACCCTCTACAACACTATTGTATCTCCAAGGGAATGCAACGTAGTGACAGATGAAGTTCCGCGCGCTCCAAAACAGCACACGACCAAGGTGACAAACCTGAAAGTTGCGATCCACCCAGATTATCCTGACCAAGAGATATCAATTGGGGGATCACTGTCCGACAAGGGCAGAGCAGCTGTGTGCGCATTATTGCAAAATAACCTAAACATCTTCGCATGGGAACCCAAACACATGACCGGAGTACCAAGAGCCATCACGAAACACAAGCTAGAAATCCGACAAGGATATCCTCCAATACGACAGAAAAAACGGGGCCAGGCTCCAGAACGCGCAAAGGCTATCCTGGAGGAGGTACACAAGCTTGTGGACGCAGGTATCATGCGAGAGGTTTATTACCACAATTGGATTTCCAACCCAGTGATGGTAAAAAAGAGCGATGGTAGCTGGAGAATGTGCGTGGACTTCACCGATCTCAATAAAGCGTGTCCACAAGATTGCTATCCGCTACCAAAAATTGATTGGAAGGTAGAATCCTTGTGCGGGTATCCTTTTAAATGCTTCCTAGACGCATACAAAGGATACCATCAGATTCAAATGGCCAAGGAGGATGAAGAAAAAACAGCCTTCCACACGAGTCAAGGGGTGTATTGCTACACAAAAATGCCTTTTGGCTTCAAAAATGCAGGAGCCACATACCAACGGTTAGTGGATAACGCATTTGAGAAGCAAGTGGGCCGCAACTTGGAGGTCCATGTTGATGACCTAGTCATAAAAAGCCATATCGAATAGGAGTTGGTGTGTGACATAGAGGAGACGTTTAAGACATTGGGTAGAATAAACATGAAGTTGAATCCCAAGAAGTGCACTTTTGGAGCGACAGTAGGCATGTTTCTTGGATACCTAATAGAACCCGATGGTATTAAACCGTGCCCAGAAAAAACAAGAGCGTTCATCGAACTACCTTCACCGCGCACACTAAAAGAAGTCCAGTCACTAAACGGCAAATTAGCCGGGCTAAATCGATTCTTGTCCAAATCAGCGGACAAATCACTTCCTCTCTTTAAAACACTCACGAAGTGTACAAAGAAGGGAGATTTTCGATGGACTCCAGAAGCGGAAGAAGCTTTCCAGCAGCTAAAACAAAACCTAGCAGAGCTACCAAAGCTTGTCGCACCCCGACAAGGGGAAGAACTGATCATGTATCTTTCAGCGACCCATGGAGCAGTCAGCGCGGTGCTACTGACAGACAGAAACTCTGTTCAAACACCTATATACTTCGTAAGCAAAGCCCTCAAGAAGACAGAGACTAACTACACCGCTATGGAAAAACTGGTCCTGGCCTTAATATTTGCGGCTAAGAGACTGCGCAGGTACTTCCAAGCGCATCCAATAGCCGTAATTACGGACCAACCCATCAAGCAGGTTATCTCTAAACCTGATGCATCAGGGCGGCTACAAAAGTGGAGCGTGTTATTGAGTGAGCATAACATTTCTTATAGACCGCGCACCGCGATCAAGGGACAGATACTGGCTGATTTTATTATCGAGAAGCCAGAGGCTGATACTCCATTACCAACGGTTGACGTACCATTACAAGAACCATGGGTCCTATTTACGGATGGATCCTCGTGCGCCGAAGGGTCAGGCGCAGGCCTTATCCTTACCAGCCCAGATGGAACAGAACACACTTACGCACGGCGTTTTGAATTCATAGCCACAAACAATTAGGCGGAATATGAAGCATTACTGGCTGGACTACGCATAGCAAATCAAATGGGCATACGCAACCTAGAAGCTAATGTGGATTCACGATTAGTAGCTAACCACGTGTTAGGCGAGTATGTGGCCCAAGAGGAACACATGATCCAATACCTCGATAAGGCCAAGTCCTTGATCAAGAACTTTGACAAGTTCTCCATCAAACAAATCCCACGAGGAGAAAACAAAAAAGCAGATGCGCTAAGTAAGATCGCATCCACAAGCTTCGCACACCTGTCAAAACAGGTATTGGTGGAAACCTTGAAGAACAAATCCATCTCTGAGATGGAAGTATCCACAGTGATAGAAGAAGAACATCCTACATGGATGACACCTATCATGGATTTTATTCGCAAGGGAACACTCCCCCAGGAACAAAAGGACGCTTGACGAATACGGCGCACAGCGCAGAGATTCGAACTTAGAGATGGTATCCTATACCGGCGTTCATTCCTACAACCATGGCTTAGGTGTGTCGGACCTCTTCAGGCAGACTACGTACTCTGGGAAATCCACTCCGGATCTTGCAGCATGCACTCAGGACCACGGTCTGTTGTGGCACGTGCCTTGCGATCCGGGTACTATTGGCCCACCATGCACCGCGACGCGCGGGACATGATCAGAAGATGCAACGACTACCAAATCCACAGACCTATTTCGCGTCGACCACAACATGAGTTAACACCCATTACCTCACCATGGCCATTCTATAAATGGGGAATTGACATTGCGGGACCCTTTCCAGTCGCGACAGGAGGGCTTAAGTTCCTTATTGTCGCCATTGACTACTTCACCAAATGGATCGAGGCAAAAGCAGTAGCAAGTATCACAGGCAACCAGGTTAAACGATTCGTTTGGGACAATATTGTATGCCATTTTGGCCTACCTGGAGAGATTATTTTGGACAATGGAAAACAATTCTGTAATAACCCATTCAAAGACTGGTGCGCGCAGTTAAACATCACACAGCACTTCACATCAGTTAAACATCCACAAACAAATGGATTAGTAGAACGCGCGAATCGTAGTTTGGGTGAAGGAATTAAGGCGCGCTTGGACAGACATAAAGGAAGATGGGTGGACGAATTATCGCATGTCCTGTGGGCCCACCGCCCAGAAATCAAAGTCAGCAACGGTGATACACCTTTTTCTCTTGTCTACGGGACAGAAGCTGTTATAACAGCAGAAATTGGAATGCCAACAATCCGTACATCGGAAGTTAACGTCACAACAAACGATGATGAACGACGCATTGACTTAGATCTGTTGGAAGAACGACGCGAAAGGGCGGCTATCCGCGAAGCAAAAGCCAAATCAAAGATGAAGAAGTATTACGATGCAAGAGTCAGAAACACTTCTTTCAAACCAGGGGACTTTGTATACCGCGCCAACGATGCAAGCCACGCAGAAGACACGGGCAAGCTCGGACCCAAGTGGGAAGGGCCTTACGATGTCACAGAGGCATTAGGCGACGCTGCGTACAGAGTGCGCGACATGAAAGGCCACGAGCTACCACGCACCTGGAACATTTGCAATCTCAAGAGATGCTACCTTTAGGCCACGGCCCACACACTGACACCTCTGCACTTTAGTAAGCGCTAAATAAATGTTGGTGTATTTACTTTTTTTTTTCTTAGGAAATTGTCTTTTTGCACTCGCAACAATTAATAAAACGTTGTGGTTTCTAGCTAACTCCACAACACATTTCAACATTATTGCTTGCATTATTCATTTATGTTTCAATTCTGTTTATATTATTGCCTACATGGTGTGCATGCACATATTAAGACCACACGAGGGCGGACAGGATGAGTAAACCTACTAAAGTACTCATTGAGTAAGAGGGTTGCAAACCCATCAACATCGGGTCACGTATCCCTGTTAAACACCTTGCTATCAAGACGTTGGAGTAAGTTAATAAGTACATCCCCCGATGGATGCACTTTATCGCACACTGTGCGCGTTTAACAAAACATGGACTCAAGACAATTGACTCCTACATAGTGGAATTCGCAGTACGCTGCACTCCACCACATGGATTCAAAACAACTGACTCCTAAATTCGTACACTAACTTCATACAAGCTTATGACTTTAGTACGCATCTCACAATGAATGCGCAACAACAAGTTTAAAACGAACTAATAAACCAAGACACTTGGTTACTAAAAATGATAAACGTAGTACGCTACAAATTTACTCGCACGTTTGTTAAGGTTATGGACCGCAAACGTTTCTTAAGTTACGGACTTAATACACAAATTCTGGGCTCAATACAAGATATTATATGCACATTGTAACTCTGGATAAGTCTTTCACATAATAAAGACAAAACATCTAAGTATAAAACAATATATGTGCACAAAAGAGTTCAATAATTTCATTTACCAAAAAACTACGAGTTTTTACAAAGCTACAACTACGAGTTATACATATCTACACACTATGGATACGCTCGGGGGAACGCTCTGGCGCAGCTGAGCTCCCCGCCTCCTGAAGTTTCTTCAACAACAGGGCATCTTTTGGTGACACGGTCGCCACACTGACTGCAATACCATCCGACCTAGGAAGATGTGCATCACCTACACCGCAAAGAGTGGCCTTCCCTTTAAGACCTTTCTTCTTGGCCGCCCTCTCTACATGACTCTCCAACACTTCCGTCTCAAGAGCGAAGGGGTTTAGGATGTCACGCGGTTGCGCGAACACTGGAACCTGCAGTTGAGACTCATCAGGCTTCAAGAAAAAGTCAGCTTCAGCCTCTGCGTTCTCTGCTATGTGCCTCCCAAGAGTTAATCCCTGCATGATCAATCGGATAGGATAATCTTGGTCGCGCTCCAGCTTCGCAATGTGTGGAAGCTCAAAGAGCCTCATCCCTTCCATCGCCTGCACAAGTTCGTCGTAGGCACCGGCATTATAGTCAGGAACCTCAGAGGGGGAAACCTTCAGCAGTTGTGCCTCAACCAACTCTTCCACAGCCTGCGCCTTGCCACAAGCAACGGCGCACTCCACCACCTTCCCAAAGGCACTCACGACCTCTGGGGACTCCAATGTGCTCATGGCAGCCAGGCGCAAGCCATGGCTGATCAACCACCTGCGAAAACAGTAACAAACGCATTAGAAAAGAACATAAAAGATACAAGAATTAATGAGGAATGTACAACAAGTACCTGCGCTCCGCAATCGTAGACATCAGATGAGGATACAACTCCTCATTGTACTCTATGCTCAGCCTGCGCAGCTTCTCTTCCTGTGCCTCCACAGAGTCTTCTACCTTCTTGCCAAACTCAGCAAGCTGGCCGCAGAGCTCATTCTTCCTCTCTTCCAGGTATTTTACCCCCCAGGCGAGGTCAGCCTTGTATTGCTGCGATTCCCCACGTTCGCGCTGCAGCTCAGCAATAACCATTAGTTTCTCCTCAGTCGCCTTCTTGGCGCGCTCATCGGCAGCCAACACCTCCGCCTGAGCCTCAGCCAACTGCGCTTTGAGCTGCGCAATCTGCTCATCCCTCTGAGCAAGGCTACCTCCCTCCACAACGGCCCACGCCTTTAGCTGAGTGACCAACTCAGCTTGGCGAGCAGCAGTACCAGCCAGCTCCTCCACCAACTCCTGCGCATACATCTGCACCGCCGCCTTCAAAGGCTCCTCCACATTAGCAGTCTGTGGCGATGCGGCACGATCAGCAAACGCCGGATCACCATCTGCAGCATGGTCCCTACAAAATGAAGGTATAATTAGTACGCGGATACGGTAAATAAAGAAAATTACAGTTATAGATACTTAAACAAGTGGTGGAGACTTGGCCTGATTCTTCTCCGCGCTAGTAGCTGATGCGTAAGGATTGCACCAGGCTTTACCTCTCAAGGGATCTTGAGAAGCTTACAACCCCCACCAGGCAGTGTACCTGATCGTTGTAGTATAGTATAGTGACAAGTACCGGGGGATTGATCGTTCAGCTATGAATAGTGTCGCTAGGATTAGAAAACCTAAATACTAGTTCTAAAGGTGAGGGATGATTATTTTTGTATTTTTTTATATTTTTTAGAAAGCAAGTAAAAATCTCGGGTTTGAAGGATTTGGGTGGAATTAGTTGCTAGTCAACTAACCCAATACTAAAGATGCAATCAAAATAAAATAATAGAAATGAAAATAAACTAAATTAACTAAGGTTGTGAGCAATAAGTGGAGAAAATGTGTTTACTTAGATTTCACTACTCCCTAGATATCTTTTACACGTTAATTACTTGTTATAGTTGCATGGATGACGGATTGTATTCCTTAATACCATTCATGGGGTGGCGCACTTAATTCCCCAATCCTATGAGTGCCTACTTCACTCCTATGTCGAGCCGGCTAAGAAGCTCCTAACATGGGATCATTAGAATTTACTCATGCATTAAATACAACCAATAAAACCTAGTGCACGTCAGTTCATGTTTCCTAAGACGTTCAAGCATGTTACCATTTGGAGATCTGCCAGTTTTCTTAAGCCTAACATCGAAATCATTCATCCAATACAACCATAAATAAGTAATCAACACATAATCAACATCTAGGTTTCATTAGATCTAAGCAAACACAAGATAAATCTAGCCTAGCATGGTGGAATTAAGACAAGCACAAGATATAGACAACCAACACATAGACATATTGATTGAATTAGAAGAACGCTTATCTCAATTACACATGTAAGGGTTCAAGGGCTGAAAACCCTTGAAAAACCTGTAAAAATCGTATATGGTTCGGCCTTAGGGTTTCTCCAAACTTGTTCCTCCTAATGAATGAAAATTAGAAAACTATATATAGAAAACTGAGGCTGACGGCGTCAAGACCAAATAGGTGACGCCGTCATCTCGCCGCCAAAAGAATTCTCAGACTGCCTATATCTACATCTAACGCCGTCACGTATTAGCTATTTCCAGGCCGTCACGTATTTTACTCTTGACGCTCTTCCTCGTGACGCCTTCATTTCTGTACTGGGTCGTCATGAAAATAATTCTTGACGCCGTCAGGATGGTACTCTTGACGCCGTCACCTACTGTTCCCAGCTTGGAAAATTAAGTCTTTGGCGTTTTCTTCAATTTTATGCTCCAAAAACGTCCGAATTGCTTCCTTTTCCAGATTTCACTCCCAAAGTACCTAATATTTGATCAAATAAATTCAATTCCGGGCTTAAATGACCCCCTAAAAGTGGTTCATTTTTCGCCTCATCATATACCCTTACACTTGAGATTTGCTTGTCCTCAAGCAAATGCGCTTTTATTCTACTCAAAATACAAGTTAGGGGTCATTTAACACTAATATAAAAGTAATTACAACAAATAATCGTTCCACTAAAGACCAAAGACAAGCACGGAGGTCATACACAAGCACCTCACAAATAGTGTTTAGATACTTACATCTCTCGGGTGTAATAAAGTATAAATTACAATATGGAAACGGAAGATATCTCTCACTACCTGTCATAGCAAAATAGATTACCATAGGCTTGGGAAAGGATCAAACCTCCACCACATGGCGTAAGCACCTAAGATAAACTATCAAAGAGGTCTTTAAAAGGGTTATAACGTTAGGTGTAGGGATATGAAATACACGATTTTGTTGGATATAGGCAGTCTTTACTGGTGGCGAGCTAACAATCTTGGTTAATTACATATACAATGTGGCGTTGCTAAGCCAAGACTAGACTCGACTTAAGCTAATAAATGAAAAATAACAAAAATATAAAATAAACATAGAATGAAACGGGATAGTAGTCCGTTTTTTTTTTTTTTTTTTTTTTTTTTTTTTTTTTTTTTTTTTTTTTTTTTAAGACTTACACTCTTACCCTACCATCCAAAATAATACATCATAAGGGATGAAAATTCCCCTTACACTTGAATTTTTACATACTTTACAATGAACTAATCTAATGACTCGAATTAAGAAAATCAAAACACTTGGAGTACTTTTAAGATTAACGCACATATGGGGGTAATAAATGATGTTCTTCCCCATTACTCCATAATATTAGTACTTTACCCATGAGTCCCAATCGTCCCAAAACAATATGTACAAGGATATGACTCGACTTAGCAACCATGTAATCAATTAGATAGTTAACTTAGGGTTTAACAAATAACAATAATGCACTAAAGATGAGTGCATACACGGAAGGCTAAGGCGATTTGGGTGTACATTTAAGTGGGGTGTAACAAATTCTTCCTTTAAATAAGATGCTTAAAGTTAGAAACGAAAAGATAGGCTCGGAGGGGTGTACTAGGGGTTTCGTGTACTAAAAATGAGTACAACGCTAATGGTGTAGGAAAAATTAGTTGACTTAACTAGCCAAGTAATATGACTTAAATGGTCAAGTAATTATGATACGGGTTTAACACAAGGGTGATCTTAATGCCTCTTATCATGTAGTAAATCCTACTACACGAATGTAGTCTTACTAGCGGTCTCGGGATGCATCACTAATGCAAGTTCTAGAATCTAAATGCTACCGGTACACTCATAAGCACTAATAGTAAATGCTTTTCCTAACAAATCTAAAGGCGAACCTCACGTATTTGGGTGGAAAATTTTTCTGAATAGTACGGTTTTGTGCTAGTCATACAATCTCCTATCCATGAGACGCTTGCTATGACTAAAGTTTCACTCCTAAATGTTGTAAAAAATTTTAAATTTGGCGCTAAAATTACACTAACAAGTATTTCTCATAGTTTTATTACATATCTACTATCAAACAAACAAACTCAAGTGAAAGTGTATCTGTAAGGTATCATCATTTTACCCTCCCCTTATACTTAAGATGAACATTGTCCCCAATTGTAGGATACTCATAATCTTAAACACGTATGGTTCTTGTGATTGTGGTTCGAATTAAGATGATAGAGGAAGGAGAAATATAATAGTTTAGTGAGAGAAATAGAGGTTGGGAGCCTTAGAGAGAGAAACA
Organism: Artemisia argyi; assembly: GCA_030686995.1. Classification (NCBI taxonomy): domain Eukaryota; kingdom Viridiplantae; phylum Streptophyta; class Magnoliopsida; order Asterales; family Asteraceae; genus Artemisia; species Artemisia argyi. The sequence goes on along the minus strand of JARVZY010002334.1, from coordinate 94,601 downwards.
CACATATATTAGATTGAACTATGTGAAAGGTCCAACCCTCTCCCTTGGGTAGGAGAGGGTATTTATACTACAATACTTGGTGCTCCATGAAACGAGCTGTAGAGTGAGCTGACAGAGGGTAAAGACCCGACCCACTCTACGAATACTATTTACATATATTAACTACTAATAAGCTACGTACTAACTATAATAAGGATAATTCTACGAGCTACGTAATGCTTAGCAATACTTGGGGTGACCGAGTCTTTAACTGAATAATCGTATTCCTAACAATCTCCCCCTAAGGGAGGTCACCCCAGAAGATAAGCACAGAATTCTTGCATCCTTGAAATCTTGTAGCTCGTAGACTTTGATTCTTCAAACATGTCTTCATACATTCAGCAACAGACTCTAGATGACTTGTTCAGTGAGTTGGATGATCTTTGGCATTACTTCGAGTTCATCATCCAAGTGAGTATCTGCGAGTCATCTTTGAGTAGTAATGTCTCCATGTGATTTGAACATCATTGTGTTGGCATGCTCACACTTTTCTGGATCATGATCTTCTGCATCAGAGTTGTGGAAGCATAAATGAAGCCCAACCAATGATCATGATTTCTTAGATTGTGAAGTTAAAGTGTGAGCATGTGTTGATGGATCAGCATCTTTTCAGCAATCAACCGCAACAGTCAGAAATTCCTGCAAGTAGACAGTTAGCAACAAATCATCCGGTACTTATAGGTTTGGAAATAGAGATTGTCAACAGCATAGTGTGATGACTCCTTCTAATCCTAACCAAGACCGTTCCCAATCGGCAAACCCCCGTGAGGATTTACACGATCTACCTAAGTAAATCAACGACTGGGTGAGTCGCTGGAGTACTCTCCACGACTGTAGACCATTGGTAACCGCCGCGACCACTAAGTGTAATCCACAAGGAATTACCTAAGTGACCTGCTTTCAGGGCTGCTTGATGTTGACCCTGGCAGGAATTTCCATTCAATCACTGGGAGATACTAAAGCAACATCCCTCATAAATGTTCTGGCAGATTGCTAAGATCTGCGTAGGACTCATAAGTTTACCACTGGTGTCCTTAATGTTGAACAACCAAGGTAGAAATATCACGTGTTCCTATGAGATCTTGGTATGCATCTCGAGGCTCTAGACTCAATAAGTGCATTTGGTTTTCCTATGCGGAGATTAGGGAGAGGTCTCCTGCTTCAATATCAACCATCTCTAAGAGATACGTTGATAGTTTACACCGGTTCCCCGTGAGAATGAAACAAGTCCTTTTGAGAGAACTTGAGTGGCTAGAAGGTTTAGTGCAGTGCGTCACTGGGTCCATGACGTCTTGTCTTCAATACCGGTGTTACCTTGGTAACCACCAGTAGCATATGTATTGAACCCGGTTTCTGCCCTAAGGTTGAATAATTGGAGGGCTATTTCTTTTCACCCTTTCTCATTTCATTTCTTTTTAATTCTTCAACCCCTTCTTTCTCCATTCTCACATTTCTCCTTTTTTTCATAATCATACCTACGGACCTTCTAATACTATCTATTGGGTATTGTCCATGGGTAGATCCCTCCGGCTCTGGCGGATCATAGGACGGTTTTCCTAACCTTAGCCACCTTATAACTTCATGACTATCCTATGTTGCCATACACCAAATCATTGAAAATTCTCTCAACATGTTTATGATTAAGAAACACATTTTGTTAACACATTGAGAGTTTTGCCATTTTCAAATGCTCCCCCTTAACATGTGCTCATAAGTTTTGATTTGAAAATTTACACATGTCGGGAAGAGTTGCACTTTAGAATTGATCCACCTTTAGTAAACATGAACAGGCATTCGAGACACGCTTACATCACTAGTTAAACTAGCTTGAAATTATTACCCGGCCTGGTCAAGTCCACAAAGGTTTCTCGAAACGGTACACTCTACTCAGACAAGTCCTCTTCGAGACACGCTTACATCACTGGTTAACCCAGCTTGAAGTTATTACCCGGCCAGGACTAGTCCTTTCGATTGATGACGGTTTTTGTTTCGTCAATTCATTGGTTAAGTCTGAGACTCGATCTCATAAGATGCAAGGATCCTTTTTCACAAATCATTTGCTCCCCCTCAATATGTGCATTGATATACAAAAGAGTTTAGCACATATAGGAAAGCATTCATAGCATTCATTAAGGTTCAACACATCACATTTTAATCAGATTTTCATATTTAAATCACATTTTCTCCCCCGATCAAAAATTTCAAACCATTTGAGATTTGTGATCCCAAGTGATTTAAATAAGTTTAAAGATTTTGGGAGAAAGATGTGTCAGATTTAAGAATGACTGATTTTGAGACGATACATTTGCTCCCCCTCAATCCTTGAGGGAGCATGTTATGTGTTAGAGATGATGAGTTTATAAATGATTTAGAGTTCAACGAGAAACTCATGAAAAAAAAATCATGTACTAACACATAACATTTGATACCACACTACTTATGACGCACAAGATAACTGGTGGTGATGGTGAAAGAGTTGTTGTCGTTGTTGCAATCGATGTTGTTTTTGTGGTGAAATCAAAGCCAGCCAATGAAGTTTGAACATCTGATCAAATGGTTAGAGCAGGAGCAGGCACATTCACATCAGCCATGGAATCTGCATAAGAGTATCAACAAAGATATGCATACATACAGATTCACTCTTAATTAACTGCAACCACGTAGCTGCAAGCCTACTCATAATACCAAATTCATAACATGATCAAAGAACATTCAAGCAACTCATCAAAATGCTATCTAGCATGAAGAGAAACTAGCAATCATGAACATTCATTGCAAGTTTGTATCAGACATAAGCAACAATCACTAACATAGCAATTCACGCATATTTTCAACATTCAAATCAGGAGCTTAGGAAAAAGATTCTAACCCGGTAACTACATACCTAAGCAAATCCTGAGAACACGAACACATAATCAGCAACAATCAAACAATTATCAGCAAACAGCAAACGAAACACAATCAATCAGATTATACGAATGCCAGAGGAGAGAACAAGAGCATCAGACACAATGGTTTCCTAACATCATTAAGATTTTGGATTAAAACGTATTTAGGGGATTAAGCGAGGAAACCAACGTGAGACAAATGGACCTTTTAGATACATAAAGCTAGGAAACTATACGCAAATAGCACATAATGCCCTAAACTTTCTAACAACTAACACATTTGGCCATTTAAGATAAAGCTTAGCAAGTTCCTCTTCAACTAATACCCCATTAACTACAAAACCTTTTATAACAATTATGAGACAACCAAGAAATCCGTTTGTTGATAAAAATTGGAAATCACTCTTCCCCTCAATTGATGACCCATTGTCATTAATTGAGTGACAAATTGTATGAAGTGTCTAAGACTGATTGATTTACAAACAACACGTTACCACCATGTATTACTCAAATAATTTTCCGAAGAATCATAGAATGAAAATCATTTGCATACAAAGAAGACTTCTCTTCTTATACCAGAAATAATGCACTTAAACGTACATTAGATCGGAGAAACATGGATATAAAGTAATCCATGCCCAGGTGAACTTCACCCGGTAAAAGGAACAACCGTCTTGTTGGCGACGAGTTTTCCCATTTTGAAAAACGGGTTGCTATCTGAAGTAATAGCAAACCAAAGTTTTGAAGTCCGGGTGACAGTCTGAAATGACTGCAAGCCATTTTTTGAAGAATATTTTGAGAAACGACATGTTTTTAAAAAAAACTTTATTAGAAACCGAAAAACTCTTGCTCAAGCATATGTATGTTTCCGTGTCATTATTGAATGACATTTCTAGAAACGTACATAATATTGATTACACAAGAGACATGTCGTGAGAAGAATATTTTTGGATTTTTATGATTTTTCTGATATTTATGGGTTTTATAGGTTTTATATTTTTCTGTTTTCTATATGGTATAAGATATATACAAGGATATGTGAAGCAAAACCATTTCTCCTCATTTTCTTCCTAAAGACGTTAGAGAGATACTGGCGAAGGACTCTTAATTCCAAAGCGCTGGAGAACAAATGGAAATCGTTCTCTTGAGAGAGCCTTAGTGAAGAAATCTGCCAGCCGAAATTCTGTCCTCACGAAGTAAAGTTCCACTACCCCATTCTCATCTTATTTTACCACACCTTAGGAGAATCCGTTTCCCAGGAGAAACTTTGACAATGTATCAAACCATGCCCTAGGCGTCTGTTTTAGGACAAAGAGAGCCCTTTTCAGACGATAGACATGGTTAGGATGATCAAAATATACAAATCTTTCCGGTTGACTGAAATAAAGAATTTTATTCAGCTCGCCATTTAGAAATGCAATTTTCATATCCATTTGATAAACCGTCATGTTCTGACTTGCAGCATTGGCGAGAAACATTCTGATAGCTTCAATACGAACAACCAGAGCGAAATATTCCTCTAAATTAATGCCTTCCTGTAAACGATATCCCTTAGCAGCAAGCCTTGCCTTGTTTTCAGAACGACATAATGCTCATCAAGTTTCACTTTGAAGATCCACTTAGAGCTATAATCATTGCACAGTCTGGAGGTAGTAACAATTCCCATACTTCAAGTCGATCGAAAGTGTGAGCTTCATCTTGCATCGCATTAACCCAACAATCTTTAGAGATAGCAGTCTTGGAATCTTTGGGTTTGAATTTGGATAGTATGGAATTATAACAGCACCACAAGGCATGGGTGGTAAGTATCCTTAGTGTGAACACCGTTTGAGAAGGATATCCAATTATGTTGTCAATCGGATGATCCTATATTCATGAGCAAACAGGTTTTAGTACGGGGCATCTTTAAGAGGAGCTAATGAATTTACTTCAAAAGAATTGTCGACTGCAGTGCCTTGATGTACCGAAGGAGATTGAAGGTTTGACGATGATGGTGAGTAACTTGCAGATTGAGCATCTTGATCAATTCAAAGAGACACTGATGGACCATTTGAGTTGTACAGAACTGGAGCAGCGGCAGCTGGTGGTGTAAGTGAATCATCAGTAGGTGTCTCGAAGTATTCATCAAACGTTTGGTCAAACTATATCTTCAAATTCTCACTTGTGGGTGGTACATAAGGTACATGCAGGAGTGGGATTCTGTACAAGACCTGAACTGAATGGTTCAGGAGACAAAAGTTTAGACGCGGGTCCTGCACTGATGTGTACAGGAGCCATGTGCTCAGTCAGCTCAACGAATGTGACGTGAACGGTTTCCAGGATTTATCGGGTTCGTTTGTTGTAGACTCGGTATCCCTTACTATCTGGAGCGTAACCAATGCAGAATCCAATACCAGGTTTAGCTTATAACATTCCCAGATCTTGACTGTCATTTTGTAGGGTAGCATAAAGCACCAAACACAAATAGAGAGGAGAGATCCGGTTACTTGCCATATATCAGCTCATATGGAGTTTTGTTGTGAAGAGTATGTATCAAGTATCGGTTTTTGGTGTAACAAGCTGTAGCATATTGCTTCCGCCCATAGGATTATCGGTGCCTTGGAGAAGTAGAACGAGTTGTTTGTTGATAACCTTCGTTCCATTGTTTGTCCGAATGATTCTGACGGTTATGTGAGTCTTACTAGCAGTTGTTTGATGAGTTTTATGATAACTTCTGGAGTCACGTCCTTGGTTCTCAAAAACTTTACCCATGTAACCCGAGAGTATTCATCGACAACAACGAGTACACATTACTTCCCATTTATACTCTTCACACTTATTGGTCTGCCTGGGTCCATGTGAAGGGTGTAAAGAACATCCATGTTGGTGTTGACAATTTTAGGTTTGTGAGTATGCTCCTTTCGTTTACCCAGTTAACAAGCCGAATGAAGTTCCTTTTTGAACTTTAATCTGGGTAGACCTCGCACCAAAATCCTGCGAGCAAGAGCATCGATGGTACCAAAGTTCAAGTGACTTAAACATCAGTGCCATGGCCATGTTTTGTTCATTGAGGCATTAGTCAACAAGCAAATAGAAGAGGACCACATCATGACTTCAATAGAGATGGTGTATAAATTGGTGCTATGAAAACCTTTAAGAAGATCAACACCATCCAATTCTCTGATGACGCATGTGTAATTTCTGAAGGCAATCTTCAAGATCGGACTCAAGATATTGACCAACAGAGAACAAATTATACTCAAGTCCTTCCACGTAGTATACCCAGGAAATTAGCTGTCACCAGAAACATAATCTCCATAACACATAATTACCCCAAAATGGTAGTTCCCGAATCTAACTGTCCCGATAAACTTATTCACGAAATTCTCGAGCCCCGAGCGATCCCCAATCATATGTTTAGAGCAGCCCGAGTCCAAATATCAAAGGACGAAAAATACGACCTGCATTTGGAAACAGACGAGAGCAGAAAATTTGGAGTGTCGGATCCCCAATTTGAGTTGGGTTCCAATTGGTTAGTATAAACAAGTTCTGGAGCCACTGAGACCTTAGGTGCATTCGTTTCAATGGTGGAAATTTCACTAGTAGATGCAATGGGCCTAGTTAAAGGACATTGGGTCTCCAAAGGGAAGGTTCTACCAGTTGGCTTCCATTCCTTAATAGGCACTACTTTAGAATTAGTTATCCTAGTTAAAGGGCACTGTTCTCCTAAAGTGAATTTCCTTCCAGTGGGCTTCCATTGATAACCAACATTGACAAACAGTTTACCTGTTGCTTTCCAAATTTGCTTACTTTGTTTAGCTCTCCAAACTTTCTTAACTGGGGTTTTGTTAAACGACTTCAGAAATTTCTCAACACATTTATCATGATTACTCGAAATTATGCATTCATTACATGTTTTGCAACGTGAATTAGGTTTTGAATTATGACTCATTTTGCTCAAGTTGGACTTAATGTTCCTCATGTGGTCGTCTACTTTCTTTTTAGGAACACTTTTAGCAGGTGAAGTCCTATAATTCCTTCTATTTCTCTTTGGTTTAGACTCTCTAGCTTTAGTGTTACTATTTACTCCTGTAGACGGACTAATGGGAATTTTAGTCTTTTTCACTTCCGGTTGCTGAACATGTTTTGATGTGTTGGGATCTGAAGTTTCCAAGGGTACCTCAAAGGTAACATGCTTGTTCTTAGTCATAGATGATGATGCAGTAGACCTATCTTGCTTGCTATCAATTTTAGGACATGTACCAATAGCATATTCTAAGAGTTCCTGAGATCTATTAGTGAGAAAGCAGGCACCTACAATAGCATCATCAAGTGGTTTTGCTATCCTATCCTCTTCAATGGTTTCACGAAGCAAATCAAGGCACTCCTTAAGATGTTTAAGATAGTCACTATGAACCAACTTATTATTCCTAAGGGGAAGAGGAATATACACAGCATCACAAGTATACTTCTTACAAGCAGAAACCTTTTGAACAATATTATCACAATTGATGATTGGCATTTTCCCTTTTGCCAGAGTCTTTAGATTCTCAATCTCTTTAAGCAAAGAAGTTATCTTTTCATTGTTTATATCACGTGTGATCTTAATTGAATCGTATAACTCTTTGTAATGTTGTTTGACTTTTGAATTTTCAGCACGAAACCAATCATTTTCATGTTGCAATTTATTGATGGTATCTTGAAATTGAAAATTCTGAGAATCTATAGACTGTGGTTTTTGGGTGCCAATCACATCACACTTGTTTGACTTCAATTGGGCAATTTGGACCCTCAGGTTCCGAATCGTGTTAGTGTGAGCTTGAATCTTTTCATCACGTTTGGCTAATTCAAAATATGCATCAAATTCAGGAGCATCCGAAGATGTCTTGGCATTTGAGATTTTAGTACTTTCTTCTAAATGTTGATACTTTAATTGCAAATTAAGATTATCAACCTCTAGTTTTGACAAATGTCTGACCATGTTATCATGGTCATCGTTTTGAATTTTCTCACACAATTTTAAATTCTCCCCCTCAAGCTCAACAACACGATTCTGGAGAGCGGTCAATGCAATAGACATCTCATGAAATTGGCAGGCAGATAACATAGAATCAGTAGCAGTATAAAATACGTCCTGAGCAACACATTTAGTAATCAAATTCTCATTCATGATGAGAATATTTTTCCTCGCAACTTCACTGCATTTAAGATCAATTGCCAATTGTTTACCCTCATTTTCCACATCATTAAAAACCTTTTTCATTTGAGTCACATCATCATTAATGGTATTTTTAAGGCCCTCAAAATGTTCTTTGAGAAGTTTGAAAAATGGCATGACTTCAGTTAGGTAACATTGTTTTGTTTGCTCAAAACCTCTTTCCCCTTCAGTAATACCCGTTGGTGTTATTCTCTTTTTACATGTTTTGTCAAAATCAACGAATAATTGACCAAGGACATATAAGGCAATTAGTGTATTATTTTGCGTGGGGAGAGTGAAAGGTACAAGGTGCCTAGGTGTGTTCAGGGGGTAAGCAGTTGGGTGAGCAATTCTAAACATAGTGCGTGTGTTACCTACAACTCTTTCAGCTTTCAATTTTTCTATGTCTATGTTCCAGAAGACTTGCTCTGGAGTAAATTTCTTTTGTGGGACAAAGATAGCTAATTGATTATCTTCAGAGTAATCATAATTGTACAAGATTTTATTAGCTATGCACTGGGGATCCCTTAATTTCTCAGCAAGTTTTTTCTCTGGTTCTATCTTCTATCTCATTGCCCTCATCATCAGATGTAGCATCAGGTGGGGCATGATTAGGCTCAAGCATAATGTTTGCATCATATAATGCCGGTTGAGCACCTATACCGCTTCTAAGGATATTGGCTTTTGGCTTAGTAGAATCCTTCTCACTATGATCATCACTCAACTTCCTATGTTTATGCATCATTTGAGCAGTTTGAATGGTTTGGCCTTGCGTGTATAACTTATCCTCAAGTTTGTTTTTCAGCATTTTAAGACTAGAGAAATCATTTAGGAGTTTTGTTTCCTTCTCTTTGAAATCATGTTTGAGTGTGTTTAAACCTTTTTGAATCTCTTGTTTTTGTTTAACAGTTTGATCCAATTGTTTTTGCAAAGATTGTAACTCCTTTTTCAATGTTTCTCGCTTAAGATTATTTTCAGATATATATGCACGCATTTGCCATTCCATGTTCTGCTCACGTCCAGTGAGTTCAAATCTAGCACGTTGTTCGTACATAGCCACTTGATCCTTAAGGATATTAAATCTAGTGGTCAAGGAGTCATCAGGGTTATAGGCAGTGTACTCATGCACGACACAATCATCTTTTAAAACAGAAGATGCACTACATTGTACAACAGACACTTCATTGTGTTTCATATGTTGTTCACATGGGTCAACATTGCTATTTCCCATGTCAACGACATCTGAATCGACATTGTTTGTCGGTTGTACTTTGTTAGGAATCTTTTGTTCATCAACAATGTTACACAGTTCGAGTACCTTAGCACATGACACATGTTCTTTTACCGGTCTGATATCTGCATCTACATCACGTGTAAGAGTCATTGAACTGTTCGTTGTGTCAAGCTTTTCAGTCTCTGATCCTCTGCCTTCGATGATAACTGACCCAGCCTTCGATGCTTTGCCCGAATCCACACTACCATCACATGGTTGCCCCCGACATGCCATCACTTTGTCTTCATACTTGTGCTCGTGCTTTGCTCTTTCCATAATGTACTCTTTCACATTACCCATGAGTTGGAGTAGTGTGACTCTAACACGTCAACTTCAATTCCCGTATGAGTCGCAAAGCTCTTTTTCGTCATTTGACACTCATGATCATACTCCTCAGTGAATCGTGAATCAATGAACGCTTGGAGTTGGTTGTAGATCACACAGAATGCAGCCATAGAACTACCTTCAGAAAATTCACCTGTATCAAGTTGTTGTTGAAGTTGATCTAAGTGTAGAATCATTTTGACTGTGAAGGTCTCAACATTTTGACCAAAAAGTGTTGCGAATGCACGATTGAAACCTCCCAAGTATCCAGGTTTTGCAAAGAGAACCTTGAGATGTGTATGGAGTGATCGAAAACATTCAATGCGACTATTCTTTGCATTATCGGGCAATTTAATTGGCTGATGAAGCACATTATCATTAGAATTCGAGCACGAAGATTCCATAGCAGTGATTGTATGTTAAGAGTGGTGATTGTTAGTTTTGACAAGGTTATATGTTGTTTAGTTGTGATCTTGGTTCGGTTGATGCAAGTTTTTACGGTGAAATTATTGGTCTGAAAACTTAAAACCTCAATAACTTCACTCCGGAGGTGATTTGGGCCTCGAAAAATTCGTTTCACGACTTCGTGGTGAAACCTCACAATATTCAGCCTGTTCCGGACGTTTTGACAACTAATTCGCTGAAAACGGAGTTATGGTTCAAAAGTTATGACCGTTTGAAGTTTCGACGTAAAAAGTCAACTATGGTCAAACAGAGTTAACCGCAGGACCAGGCAAGGTAACCGCAGGAAAGGTAACCACAAAGATCTAACCGCAAACCACTTAATCGCAGAAAACTTAACCGCAAACCACTTAACCGCAGAAAACTTAACCGCAGAAAACTTAACCGCAGAAAACTAACCGCAAACCACTTAACCGCAGAAAACTTAACCGCAAACCACTTAACCGCAAAAAAAAAAAAAAAAAAAAAAAAAAAAAAAAAAACAAAAACAAAAACAAAAACAAAAACTTAACCGCAGAAAACTAACCGCAAACCACTTAACCGCAAGAGCTAATCGCAGTACACAAAAATCCAAATCTGTCACTTTCCTTGCGATTTGTTTGTATTCCCAAAATAGTAATCGCAGCAAACTAACCGCAGAAATCAGAAACTAAACGCAGATAAGCAATGTAACAGTAGACTTAAACGCAACTATGAAATACGCCCAAAATCAAGTCCAAACTTCAAATAGATTAAAGATATGGTATAGCCAACTGAAACACAATGTTCAACTAACACCTATGATCATAAAAGTACATCACTAACATGTCAAATAACACAATAAAGATCAAACCAAGCCAAGAACCATTCGAACCAAATAAAGTCACAAAACCAAGCACCAAATTCGAGCACAAACCAATCCCTAGGATGTAACCATGGCTCTTGATACCAATTGTAGGATACTCATAATCTTAAACACGTATGGTTCTTGTGATTGTGGTTCGAATTAAGATGATAGAGGAAGGAGAAATATAATAGTTTAGTGAGAGAAATAGAGATTGGGAGCCTTAGAGAGAGAAACACACATATATTAGATTGAACTATGTGAAAGGTCCAACCCTCTCCCTTGGGTGGGAGAGGGTATTTATACTACAATACTTGGTGCTCCATGAAACGAGCTGTAGAGTGAGCTGACAGAGGGTAAAGACCCGACCCACTCTACGAATACTATTTACATATATTAACTACTAATAAGCTACGTACTAACTATAATAAGGATAATTCTACGAGCTACGTAATGCTTAGCAATACTTGGGGTGACCGAGTCTTTAACTGAATAATCGTATTCCTAACACCAATGTTCAAGTAAAGAATGTAAAAGTTAAAAAGTAAAACAAATGAAATCAAATACTCCCCTGATTCGCTCGGTATGGATAATAAGGTGGCCAGGTTAAATCTTCCTCCAAAAAAATGAACAATCAAAGCTTCCCTTCCAGAATATAAATCATCTTCTTGTCATACATAACCTGTAAATCCTGAGAAAACAAACAAAGCAACCTCGCATAAAATCGGCGGCAATCTATATAAGTTACTAAATCCTAGAAAACAAAGTAAGATATAATGCTTGTGGAATGAAGTTTGCAAATTTCCTGGAGATTATAAAACTTAATAATTCAACAAAAACTTTAAGAATCCGTTAGAAAACAAAACTGGTAAAATTTCCAGGTTTTTACACGTGACGCCGTCAAGAGTAATCTCATGACGCCGTCAGAAGTGACCTGCAAAAATTCTTATGTTAAGTTTTCGGAAAATTTCTGGAAAAACTTGGTCCTACTTCCTGGAAAATCCTGCAAAACTTCATTATGACTCAATACAAGCATTTGACTCTAACAAATACGAATATACATGTTCACTTAATATTGTGGAGAATCATGATCGGTTTGTTTCTTAAAAACACATTTGGGGTTTCCCCTTACACTTATCTTTTGCAAAAATACTTTTAGGTGGAGTTAAGACTAGGCCAAAAGAACAAAGTAAAGTATTTCCACTATTTAATTTAGAAACATGATCTACCAACAATAAAAATAAAGCATGCATACAGAAGCAAATAACAAACAAACAAAATAAAATCACACAAAGCATGGGTTGCCTCCCAAGAAGCGCTTTTCTTTATTTACGAGTCTTGTAGCTAGACTCAAGGTCATGGGTTACTACGTGACCTCATCGTTGGTTCCATTCTCTAGGTCGTCTTCTAAACCAGTTTTGTATTCCGGACCTAGTTGCAAGCATTCTTTATAGAAACCAAGCATCCTATCCTTCACATATTCTACTCCTTTACGTCTATCCTCATAATTCCTATAATAAGCCGCTTGCTTGTGTTCCTTTTCGAAATTAGAGAGAAGGCGGTATTGCTCAATTTTGTAAGGCATTTGGTAGGCAATCTCATCATTCTCTTCCTTGAATCTAACTATCCCTAAAGTCGGATCATAACTCATCCTAGTGGCCTCAACAAATGGTTTTCGGAAGATTATTTGGCTTAGGCAATCATCTATCACCGGACGAGTGTCTTCTACTATCATAAAATCGATCTCATAAGTGAGATTACCTATAATCACATGCAATCCCTTCACTCTCCCTACAAAATTACTTATCAAATTCCTATTGGGCATCATCCTAAAATCAAGTTGCTTCTTCATCATCCAATTGTAGTAAGTCCTAGTCATGATGTTTACAGGAGATCTAGGATCGATATAAGCTTTCCATATATGCATATGCCTGATATTGCATGGTATGTTAATGTTAGAGGGGTCTCCCATTTTGATAAGGGGTGTGCCAAGGATATATGGTCTCTCGGGACTATCGAATAAATCCTTGTGGTATTCCAGTTCTTCCTTGGTGGGCAACTTATCAAAGTACTTCTCTATAGTTTCTACTTCCTCTAACTCCTTTTCCTTATTAACCTCAACTTCCCTACTTTCATCCTAGTTTCGGTTTCTACTCCAACTTCATCCTTGTCACTTTCTTCGTTTGTTGTTGGTTGAATTTGGTTTCAAACCTAGCTATGCGAGCTTCTTGAGATGCCATGAACTTTGACATCAATCCTTCAAGATTGTTGGTACTACCATAGTTGTTAGAAGGATTGTTGTTGAAAGTACGGTTGGAGGGTGGACCGTTTGGTTGGTAACGATTAGGCGGATTGGAAGAATTGGGTTGATTTTGTTTCCACCTAAGGTTTGGGTGATTTTTCCAAGAAGGGTTGTATGAATCACCGTAAGGGTTTGGCTCGGGCTTAAAAGTGTACCACTTATCTCCCGCTTCGTCGGTACGCGTGGATGGGTAGTCCGCAAAAGCTGTTCCGGGGAGTTCCACACAATCACGAGTGTCATGGGGACCACTACATAATTCGCATGAAGAAGTGATTTTGTTCACTTGGCTTGAAGGCTTAGGAGCTTCGTAGGATTTCATGAGAAACTTGACTTGGTCCTCAAGTTCCATGATCCTACGGTCGGGAGTGCTAGAGTTGTTCGAAGGCAAAGATATTGCCTTGACCATTTTGTTCAAATCACGGGGATCATTCCAACTTTCGTTGTCATAGAGAGCAAGATCTTCTATGAGTTCCCATGATTGTTCTGCACTTAGATCATGTAGCTTACTACCGGCCGATTGGTCAATGGCTCGCCTCGTGGAGAGATCGATATGGTCATAAAAGATTTCTTCACTTTTATGCTCCAAAAACGTCCGAATTGCTTCCTTTTCCAGATTTCACTCCCAAAGTACCTAAAATCACAAAAGGAACGATTTAGGGCAATATTTGATCAAATAAATTCAATTCCGGGCTTAAACGACCCCCTAAAAGTGGTTCATTTTTCGCCTCATCAGTAGCAGACATCTCATCTGGCGCAGCTGACTCCTCATCAGCAATCAGGTGGCGCCTCTTTTTGGAGGTACCAGCAACATAACCACCAGAAGACGCTTCCTTGCGCTTCTCCCTACGAACCTCCGCAGGCTCCAAAATCTCCACGCTGTTGGATGCCTCCACATGCATTTCTTCCTCCACGGGAGACTTCTCTTTAGTAGGAGGGATAACCTGCACTGGCGCAACAAGCGCAGCTGCAGGGGGAGAGTCCTCGCGCTCAACAGGCCCAAAAACTGTCAAGTGCCCCGCCGTGGCCTGTAAAATGGGCTGCTCACCCTCCCTCAGGGGACGCACCCCCACCGTCACACGCTGGGTTCCTTAAGCTTCACAACAGCGAACAAATTCATCTATGCGACAGACAAAGGACAAATAACAAGAAGAAGTTAGTTATTCAAGGGGAACAAAGCAAAATACTTACATTACAGAGGCAATAAAGGATGAGCACCCACCCTGGCTGTTCTCATCGATGAAGGTTGGAACCTCGTCCGCACCATCGAAATAATTACGGCTCAGCCCCATATGCATCAAGAACTCCTCAGGATAGGAGTTAATGGGAATGCGGTTACCATCGATTATGTCCGCATCCGCAGCGCTGTAAGAACCATGGATAGTACTCTCATCCCTCGGTAGCGACCCTTGAGTATAGAACTCAAAGCGCGACGGAAATACAACATCGTCAACCCAGAAGAAGTACTCTCTCCAATGCCTTAAGGAATCTACCTTCTCGACATAGCATTGAAGGCGCCCTGCGCGTTTTGCAAAAGAAACCCATCCATGCGACCACGTTGTGTGGTAAAACGCACGAAATAGGTCAACTGTCGGATTGATAGCAAGTAACCGACAATTTATTTCAAATTTTGATATCCTAGCCGCACCTATACAGTGCAGCTGTGAGATATGGAGTTGGTAATGATTGAGCACGTTGCTCAAAAATACAGAAATAGGTACGCGATAATTTGTGTAATCAAAAAAGCGTGTATATAAACCGATCTTCCCAATGGGGAAATCGGTAATACACGCATCCACATCTGGTGCTTCAGGATAGATGTCGAGAGGAATGAAGTAGTCAGAAGAAAACTGGCGTACGTCATCCTCATCCAACCTAGAGCGGAACTCATGTAACTGAGCAACCATTGTATAAATACGGTGTACTAAATATTGCGCACGCGCAGTTACCTAATGAAAACAGAAGATCGAAGAGAGAAAAAGCTTCAAAAGTTTTGCAAATGGTGAAAAAACGTTTTGACTGTGTGAATCACAGTGAAATGGGGGCGGTGATTTATATAGGCTACCTAAAAATCCTAAAAGGGATGCCACGTGGATCCCACTAACAGAAACGTGTGGCTGGGAGACAAATGGTACATCACTTTTTCCCTTTTCTCGAGGCACACGTGGACAACCTCCCCGTTTTTCGAAGCACTCTTTGTGATATTTTGGGACTTGATACATTGTTCCAATATTTTGGGCGGGAAGTATTTAATTTCTTCCCGCCACGCTTGCCGCTAGTTTCATGAGTCTAGTACCCGCGGCTACGAGCCGCGCACACTAGACTGGGGGGACATGATGACGTATAGCCTATAGTTGGGCCACGAGCCCAAATTATAGACATTACTAAGCCCAAACCCACCACGAGTGGGCTATCATGACAAATGACTTGGGCCACTAATACCAACGGCTTGGGCTCACGAAGCCCAAAGCCCAACCAAAATGCACGGTTAAAGGATAAGGATATTCTATTTACGGAATAGATATCCTTACCCCGGATAAGCACCACGAGTGCGAAGAGTAAGGAGCAAGAAACCTACACGGTTTCTGCGCCCTATATATAGAATCATATATTCTCATTAAGAGGTACGATTTACACAATCCCTAACTCTTCAACTAAACCCTAAACCGATTACTTACTCTCACGCCGGAGTCTAATCGTGGGAGACAATCCCACGATAAGCCTAACTGTGTTGTTTGCTTTCTTAGTGCGCAGGTTTCACAAGCACTACAGTTCTAATTGGTATGAGAGCAGGAGTCCAAACAAGGTAAGCCCAACTTTTGTATCAACACACATATAAAAAAAAATCCATCACCACAGATCACATATCACAAAAAAATCAATCACGGATGTTTTTATTTTATTTTTTATTTTATTTTATTTATTTATTTATTTTGAAATCGTTGGTAAAAAACCCAACCATCACAGAAGATCACATATCACATATAAAAAAAGGTATAGGATATCCCAACCACAAATCACAAATCACAAACGAGTGATTTTAGATCTAAAAACGTTTTTAGATCTAAGATAGAGAGAGAAAAGAGAGAGTTACACACACATGTGAGAGAGAGAGAGAGAGAGAGAGAGAGAGAGAGAGTGAAGACAGAGGTTGTACGTGTGAGTTGTAAAGGCGTTTAACGCATTTTTATCTTTTTTTTTATATAATTGTAATAAAAATTGTTATTTGCTAAAAAGTTATAATAAATGTAAAGTTGTAAAAAAATGTATTATGTTGTAATAAAAAAATTTATGTTTGATAAAAATTAAAATGTAAGTTATAAAAAATGTAAAGTTGTAAAAAAAATTTGTATTTGTTAAATAGTTATAAAAAATGTTAGTAAATAATAGTTGTAAAAAATCTATAATGTATTTTGTTAAAAGTAAGTTGTATAAATTTTTTAAAAGTTATAAATGTGTAATAAAAATTAAAATGTAAATTTTAAAAGTTATAAATATTGCAAGTTAAAAAATTAGGTGTAAAAGTTGTTAAAGTTAAAAAATGTAAGTTGTAAAAAGTTGTAAAAAAATAGTTGTAATTATAAGTTGTAAAAAACGTTATAAATGTCATAAAATTTGTAATGTATTTTTAGAAGTTCGGTTCTGACGAGCAACTATCGGCTTGGGTGCAAAATATAGCTCGGGGGCTCGGTTTTGTCATTGTTAAAGGCAGAACAAAAGCAGAAAAGGGTTATTTGTACGAAATCAATTATAGGTGTTCAAAGAGTGGGAATTATAAACCTGAAGGTACTGGAAAACGGAAAACCAGTACCTCTAAAACAAATTGTCCATTCAAATTGGTGGCGAAATATCATAAAACACAAAATTTTTGGAGCTTGAGGGTGAAGGATGATAGACATAATCATCCTTTTGTAGAGTCGTTGCATGGTTTGCCATATGCAATGCGATTAAAGGATGATGAGTTCGGTTTGGTTAAACAATTGACCGAGTATAACGTACGACCACGTCATATACTTTCGACAAGAAAGGAACATAATCTGGATAACGTGTCTAGCGTTAGAACTATATATAACATACAAAGACAGATCCGGGGAGCCATAATAGGTGATAGAACTCTAATCCAACTCCTTTACTCACATTTGATGCATTCATAGTATACATATTACCCGAGGGTAAATGAGCATAACGAGCTTGAGGAACTATTTTTTGTGCACCCCACGTCATATGCTTTATGGTGTACATTCCCTGAAATAATGCTAATGGACTCCACATACAATACCACGCTGTTTAAATTGCGATTTTTGGAAATTATCGGACTAACTTCAACAAATAAGAATTTTCAATCGCGTATAGCTTTTTAAACAATGAAAAAGGGCCTAATTTTCAATGGGTATTGCAACGTGTGAAGGATGTGATAGACGAAAGATATTACCCGCGTGTCATCATCACTGACAGAGATTTAGCGTTGATTGGGGCATGCAGAGCAGAATTCCTGAACGCTAACAGATTACTCTGTCGATGGCACATTTCACAAAATATTCTTCAGTATTGCAGAAATAAATGCGGTTCATTAGAGGAGTATGAGTCCATTTAATGGACATGGGATTGGATGGTTAAATCTCCGACACGCCGCATGTTCGAGCAATATTATAAACACCTACAAGAAGTATTGGTAAACCATGCGGGTACTTATTTATTAATTCATTGTTATTTAATAAATAAGCACCCGAATGACCTTTTATTAATTCATTGTTTTTTTTCAGATATTGCTCAGTATCTGAATAACTGGCTGCGAGATTACTCAGACAACTTTATCTATTTTATTACCGATCAATATCGCAGCTTTGGCCAGACAACAACATGCAGAGTCGAGAGTCAACACGCATTGTTGAAATTATATTTGGGCGGCACACAGTCCAACTTAGACACGTTGTTGATTTCGATCGATAGGATTCTTATTTCCTAAGAAACTGCAATAAAAGATTCTTTTAATAGAAGCATAAACGAAAAAATAAATAAATGTAATATACTACTATTTTGCAGAATTGTGGTATAAAGTTTCCAAATTTGCTTTCAAACTCATGTTCATAGAACTTCACTTATCGATCGTCGCAAAATATTGTAGTCATCAGTTGCAATCTGTTTATGGACTACCATGCTTTCACGAAATGGAATTCTATCGAATTCGTCATAAGTATATTAATTTTATGACTATCAAGTTATTTTTCCCCATTAATATCAGTAATTTATATAAGTCACTTTTAATAAATGCAGAATGGCCCATTCCATTGGATGCAATTGATATTTTTTGGAAAACCCTATCTGTTCCGTGGCCTATTATCAATAGGCCACCGCCTGAAGATGGACCTTCTAGTGAACCTGAAGATGGTCCTTCTAGTGAACATGAAGATGATCTTGCTTTTAAAAATGACATGCGACAATTCAAAAATGTTTTTAGCAAAGTGTCGTCGTTTATCAAGAAAAATATGTTAACGAAGGTGAGAGGGATATTCCAACCTGAATCTGTTGACATACGTGAACCTAATGTTCAGAAAAGTACCCGTGGACGTCCGAGTGCAAAGGACAAAAAGTCCAAGGCTATAAAAATCCCGGACTTGAATGATGTACCAACCTTAGATCACCGAAGAAGCACAAATTCAAGATCTACAAAAGTCCCGAAATTTAGCAAAGAACCTACAAGACATAGTTCTTACATGGGTCCTAGAGTTCAAGATGGTATATGACACAGGTTATACGTTGGAGATACAGATAGCGAATATTTTATGGAACAGATTTCAGAGATTTTCCATCCATACATAATAAGTATATACAACGTGCTAGGTGACGGAAATTGTGGGTTTCAGTGCGTTGCCCACGGTGTTGGTGGAGACGAAAATATGTGGCGCGAAGTTCGAACTATGCTATTGCAAGAGTTAGACAAACATACTTTACTTTACATAAGTATGTGGTCGCAAACTGACTTTAACCGAATTCGCTGGTCAGTAAACTGGTTCAATGGAGGTGCACTGCTAGATCGCTGGATGATTATGCCAAACACGGGATTGGTTATTGCTTCAGTGATTAACCGACCTGTTGTATCTATATCCCAGCAAGGTTGGAACACGTGTTTCCGCTTTTTTCCGGTCCAAACTTATCACAAAGAATTGACCCCCTTGTGATTGCCCGTGTGGGGCCAGACACCTATGCTCACTTCATTTGTCTAACGCTAGACGAAGATTCTCCACTTCCGCCTACTCACCCACAATGGGGGAGGTACAGAGACCCAGATGCATCCGAATGGGCAACTTTATATCACAATCGACAAAACATGTTGTAAATAATTATGCAGACAAGACATTGCAAATGATTAATGATTTATTTTATAAATAATTATACCGACAAAACATAGTGAATGATTACTGATTTATGTTGTAAATAACTGTTTGTATTATATAGTAAATGATTAAAAATTTATTTAAATTAATGATAACATTATTGATTGATGTTGTAAATTATTATGCAAATTCTTTGATCAGGTGGAACGAAAAAATCCTTTCTTGTGTCTCTATAAGAAAGGATTAATTATAGAAAGGACATCCCGTACAGAAGATGATTATGAGCTACCGTATTATGCATGTCCTTTTTCAGTGGTAAATAATTATACGTTTGTTTAGTTATGTAAATATGTAAATAATTTGTTTGTTAAGAATACATTTCTTATAATTTTCTTAACATGTAACAGCCAGGCATAAAGGACTATGGGTGTGGATACTTCATGTGAAAAGATGAATTTTAAATGAGGTACTTTAATCAAGCCTCTTCCTCAACGCAGTGCTCAAACTGCATTGCTAAAAGTAATAATATTAACCAGCTTGAAGCAAGAAACAAGACGTTATTGTGTCAAAACAAGCTGTTGATGAGAAGAATAAAGACGCTGGAGATGGAGTTAGAATTAGCAAGGAATCCTGAGGATCACGCTTGTCATTCGGGTGCAAGGCTCCATGATCTTTTAAATGAAATGAATAATCTTCATATGTTGCAGATGTTGTTGTTTTTAAATAATGTGTTAATGTTCTTTAATTGAATAATAACAGTTTAATGTGGCAATGTTTAACGTGCTATTGTTGTTGTTGTTAATTAAATAAAAACACATTAAACGTTAATTATATAAACATAGACAACAAAAAACATTACGCAAAATACATTACACGAAATAAAATACATTACACAACATAAAATACATTACACAAAAAAAAAAGACCAAAAAAATACACCCTATGGTGTAGGGAGGGCTTGGATACGGGAGGGTGGAGATATCCTATACCTAGGGCAAAAAGTACAACAAAACTTCTCCAATATTACCACTAAACATGCACACTATTTTAGTGCAATGAATAATAAAGCTCAAATTTCACAAAATATAATGATTTACTATTCATTGCACTATAAGGGCCCGTTTGGTTTGTAAGTGGTTTAGAATTGGATTTAAGGCCCGTTTGGTTTGTAGATGGGTTTAAGATTTGGATTAATATTTGTTTTTGAATTAGCAGAGAGAAAATATATAAGTTAATAGTAAATAATAAAATATAGGTCAATAGTTTTGAGGTTATTGTGTTAGCTTCTATATTTTGTTTTGTTTTTTCTTGGGTCTCATTCTTTTTTAATTAACTTGTTAATTGGGGTGAGATGCCTTGTATTGTATTTCTTTTTGTAGTTTTTATCATATGTTGCCTTTAAAAAAAATTAATAGTAAATAATAAAATATAGTAGAGTGAGTCATAATTTTGTAAAAATAATAAATATTAAAAACAAAAAGACACGAAATCAAAATAAAATAAGGAAAAAAAATGAGTTAGTGGGGGTGTAGCAAAAAGTAGGCATGTTCCACCGGATTTGTATATACCCTTGTTGGTGGGGTTGACTCCCATTTTTTAATCCTAGGATTGCAAACAAACAATTCATAAATGTCAAATCAACTGAAAATCCACCCCAAAGTGGGATACCAAATGCACCCTTAGATAAAGAAAAGAAAAAAAAAAAGAGAAAATAATTGATTGATTTAGATGATATTTGTTTTAAAATTTAATATATATATATATTAAAATTGAAATTATCAATTTTAAAATATAAAATAAATATATGATAATAAGTTGGGACCACTAGAAACTAGTATAACGAAAATAAAATAAAATAAATAAAAAATTAACAAAAGTCGCCATCTTTGGGTGGAATGAGTCTAAGGGTATCAATATACCTTTTCATTCAATTATGGTGGGCCCATAACCTACCAAACAACAATATACATCAATCATTTCATGCCTTTCATTCCACACCACTTAAACAAACGGGCCCTAAGTAAACATTTCTAACTTTTAGCTTTAAAATACATTAAACAATCATTTATATATTAATAACCATTTAAACTTTGACTCTGGTCATATAAAACTATCACGTAAATTTAGGCTTTATGTGAATCAAGTTACTCGAACGTGAACTAATAATATTATATAAACAAACACAAAATACAGATTCAACAAAAACATGAAGTAAAACTCTTATATGGGCTTGCAAGACTATTATATGAATTAAAACAAATAAAAACCGTAATAAACTAAATAGATATCTTACATAACTTGCATGCTTAAAAATAAATATTTTACATAACTTGCAGAATATAAATAACGTTAACATACTAGACCTTAAAACGAACTTTAACCAAGTCAAAAGTTTGAAAGATCATCGTCATTTAGTCCCAAAGCGAAATAAAAAAATTAAAGAGAAAGAAGCCCATTTCGAACTTCGTAATGCACTTATTCAACATCTATGGGATCGGTTTGGTAACCACGAACATTAGAAGCTTATCTTATTTTATAAAGTATGTTAATCAATCTCTAGTATGCTTGTATGATGTTAATCTATCTGTGAAATAGTATCACCATTTCGAACTTTGTAATTTCACTCCATTTCAAACTACGAAGTTTAATTGTATGATATATTAATCCATACGTAAAATATTATCTCTTTATTGTTATGCTAGTTACTATATTATAACATAATATTAGAACATTAGTTGATTATATATCTTGGAAGTAAATAAGGTTGAAAAAGCAAGTTAATTAATAGCATTAAAAAACGTTTAGTGCAAGATTTAGTGTATACATTGGAGTGAACTTTTTTAGTGAGAGCATATTCCAACAAGATGCTTTCTTTGCACTAAAATAGTGCGAAATTTTAGTGCTAACATTGGAGATGCTCTTAATGAATGAAGAAACTATTTGTCTAATTTATTGTGTTTCAAAGTGGGGACTATTTCTAAAACTAGTTTTGTTGTTGTTTGTCTTCATTGTATCTTTTTGTTCTTTTTCTTTGTTCCGATGATACATCTCTTAAGTGATGTTAATTGTAGGTTAAAATTAGTGCTTCTCTAATTTATTGTGTTTCAAAGTGAGGACTATGTCTAAAACTAGTTTTGTTGTTGTTTGTCTTCATTGTATCATTTTGGGGTATTTATAAGGACCCCCTATTTTTACAAGTTGTACCCATCCCCACCTATTTGTTGAGATGTCTGGGAAAAGGTATGTGCGTTTGTGGTGAATTCTCATCCTTACCCTCCCAGGTGAAATCAGGTACTCTTCTGAAAGATAATGTAAAGGAATAGATTATTGTTTCAGAGATAATAGTTCAGACGCGTACTCATGTCATATTTGATACAAATAAGCTCACTCATTTATAATTTGTTACTTACATAAAGAAGCCTCCCAATTTATGTAATTAAGAAATTATAAACTTATGATTCGGTGATTTACAATTTATTTATTTAAATGAAGGGGCGTCTCAATCCATTCAAATAAGAATATTATAAATCATCCTACTTTAGAACTCCCGACACAACACTCATACTCAACCGGTACGTTACTAGACATTGGATTACGAGACGACGTAGGTGTTAAAAAGTATGGGATAAGTGCTCAAACTCGTATTCGGAGACATCAGTGAGATCAACAGACTGTGATGGGTTTCATGTAAAACGATATTATGTAAGGGTATGCAAAAGTTTTAAAGACCACTGTATCACTCATAGTGTCTGGAAAGTAAATGAGACCGTTAGAAATGAATGAGCATGTTTGAAAGTTCAGTGATCATGTGTGCGGAATGCGACCATTAAAAATGTTATGATGCAATGGTTATAGTCTAGGTCTAAATGAAACCTAGTTCTCTATAACCAGTTGTAACACCCCCAAAATAGCGCAGCGGAAGCTAGTGATACTGGAGTGTTACTTCATAGCATAAAGTACAAGTTATAGAAAACGAACTTTAAATGAGACGTTTTGAAAAGTTGTCATTCGATTAATTTTAAATACTAGAGTTACAAACGATAGGTCCCAAGTGTTAAGTTACATAAACATTTTTACAAAGTTATCGAATGATAAAATATGATGCATCCTCATCTTCAAAACATGTTGTACGACTCTAATGCTCCAATCCAAAGTTATGCTATATGAACCTGAGAAAATAAATGCTAAAAGTGTCAACACAAAGGTTGGTGAGTTCATAGATTTAATGTAAATAAGATGAAAACCTTTTAAAGTAAGTTCTCATTACAAGTATATGTCAACCTAATCATGTTACAAATTCCTCCCATACTTGTAACTATTAGTGAATAATTAGGTCCAAGCCCGGTTTGTGTGACGGGGTGGTATAGAAGTGGTGGCTTGATGACCGAGTAGGTCTCAAGATCATACCTGCTCATGATACCATGTTAGATGTTGAAACCCGTAGGTTAATCTTAATTAATCATCCACTATTTATAATAGTGAAACCCTAATACTCTAAACTCACAAACCGGGCTTGGGCCATCTAATAGTAACATCTTGGGTCCACATATAAATTCATGATGATAAATGTAAATGTTAAGTGCGGACCACAAGAAATAAGTGTGTATGACCATTATAATAAATACAATGTCATATATAATAATTGTTACCATTGCCCTAAGTTCGTGACACCAAAGCCTTAAGTTTTCTAGTTTCTAGTTTTTGGTAGATGTCCACCTAGGACACCCAAAGCTTTTGGTAGATGTCCACCTAGGACATCCAAAGTTCCTCAAGTGATTATGCGTCCGTTTGACATACCAGTCATGTGGGGAAACCACCTGCACGGGGGAGTTCAATCCCAATATAATAGATCTATTCACAACATTCGCGCTTACTACATAATTAACGGTTCATAACTTAGGTAATCTGTAATAGTTTAGTGCACTTGTGTCCGTAAGTAAATGCAAACCATGTATTTAAATAAATCAAGTATTGCATTTCAGTAAATGAGTAAAGTGTCTCAGTAAGAGAGTATAGTGATTCAGAAAATGTATCAAGTGTTTCAGTACACTAGTAAAGTGTTTCAGATAAACAAGTAAAATATGTAAGTAAAACAAGCATGCATCTCACCCAAAAAGTAGTTTAAAACGAGTAAAAGTGGGCTACGAAACTCACCATAAGCAAAGTGATAAGCGGTGTGCAAAGTAAAGTAATGAACAAGCCGAGGAAGTCTTACGAGCAACCTAAAAATATACGTTGTGTCTTAGGTTCTAGAATGACATTGTAAATATGCAAATAAGCTTTATAATGTTATTTTATTAATTATGCTTTGGTAGATAGTGTTTGTAAAGTCAAATAAGTGTTCAAGTTTAGTTTTGGCCAATTTAAAATAGTTACAAGTCCAAATTGTATAAGTTATTGTGTATTCGGGTTTTATGTCATTGTTATTAATCCTTATGTTTAAATTGTCATTTCTGGATTAATTAGTCTATGGAAGGGTATATGGGTCTATTTTTCTGATAGTGGGTCCTACCACTCCGGTTTTCACGTAAAAGTGGTCAAGTAATACTAATCGTCAAGTTTGAGCTTATATTTATTTTAGTTATCCCGACTTAATATATACGTCATTTCTAACCGCAAAGTGTTATGATTTGGTCTTTATGTCATCGGAAAGGTTTTTTAGTGAACTACACAAATTAGTGGGTCCCATTGTCTCAAAAATAACATAGCGTAAGTGAATTTACTAATTTACCCTAGTGTATACAAGCTAATTTCTAACAACTTCACAACAGTCCCGGTAAAGTGGCGATAAGTTTAGTTCTACAACTCCGTTTTAACCTATTTTCGCGGACACATTTAAGTTTAAGTGTTAGTTACAACTTTTATTCTTTGAGCAACAAATGGTTCTATGCAAAAAAGGAAAAAATGACTTTCATACGTTTGAAATCCGTTACTCAGATTTTGACACCCTTCACCAAAACATTTCTATTTTAATCATCGGGTGTCATCACGAAATGAGCCACCCCACAAAACAACCATAAGACATAGCTCTTTAAGCCTATATTTTTTATCTAAGGTCCAAATTTACTGATTTGTGCAGACAATTCTGTTTTTACCCCTGGTCAGAAACTATTTTTGCATGTCAAGTCCTTGCTATGTT
Source organism: Artemisia argyi (assembly GCA_030686995.1). Classification (NCBI taxonomy): domain Eukaryota; kingdom Viridiplantae; phylum Streptophyta; class Magnoliopsida; order Asterales; family Asteraceae; genus Artemisia; species Artemisia argyi. The sequence goes on along the minus strand of JARVZY010002334.1, from coordinate 68,843 downwards.
TTCTAGTGTTTTAGTTCAAGTACAAAGCATAATTAAACATAAGAAGTATATAAAACATACAAAACATATAGAATATCTAAATTTACAAATGTGAAATGAAAAATATGAGGTGTGATTTCCTTACAATCTTTAATGGAAAACACAAGATTAAACAAGAATAAGAACAAACATTTAAACCCCTCTAATCACCAACAAACCTTGAACCATTTCTTTTAATCTTTTACCCACCTTTATAAACCCTTGATCAAGTTATTTAGAACACATACAAAACCTTCTTAAAGTTCAAGAAATACCCAATGGAGATGATGAGAGTTGGTAGATTTGTAGTGAAATGAACCAAGGATATACTAGGAATCATAAACCTTCAACTAGAGATGCAATAAACTAATAAAATCCAAATTATGGTGTGATTACTTGGTTGTGCCATACCAAAGAGAGGAAGAGGATGAGAAAGTTTTCTTGATCTAATATAAGAAGTGAGTGAGAGTGGTTAGTTTTATTAAGTTGAGGCATGCAAAGACATGCAAGAGGGGAGGAACACCTGTCTAGTGAGGTGATAAGTGTCCATAAAATGAGGGCACATGGGGTGGGCTGATATAAAACGTGTATGAGGGAGGGTATGATGTAGATTTAGTGTTTATCTTGATATTATATTAATAGTTTAGGGTTTAGAGGCTACAGTTTGATCCCGATAATTAAAACGTGAAGTTTTTAAGACGCGAAACGTGAAATGTTAAAAGTTTTTATAAAAATGAAACAAGTAAAAGTATAACATATAAAATATGTTTGTATGGTAATTAAAATGTACAAAACATGTAGACTAAACATAGTCTATAGTTGGTTTAAGTTTAAAATACTTAAAACGTAAGTTTGAACACGTAAAATGCTAGTTATTTAAAACAACAAATTGAACTGCAAATGATCATTGAAATAATAATAAGTAGACTAAATATTAGTCTTAATGTGTTGTAAAATGTTTAAAACTGGTTTTTATTATGTACAAGATAACCCAACGGTTATACGTAAAGTTTAAAATTTTATGCGATTTGGATTAAGCATTCAAGTTTAATTATAAAAGTTAACGTATAATTTCCGATTGTTACAATATGCTCAGGCATTATGTAAAGATTATGAAATTTAGAACCAATTCATTTATGTCAAGAACAAGTATCAAAACGATTACAAGTCGTACCATTCATACCATGTTGTAGACTATCATGTTCAAGTTAGAATTTGCAAGTGTTATTTTATACTTGTTCCGTTTACTCACTAAGTCGCAAGGACTTATCGTTCTCAGTTCATGTTTTATGTAGGTTAATGAAGATAGACGTTGGGGCTTGTAGATTGTAGATAAGAGTGCATTTGGGGAGGAACGGCTATGCTCGGGTTGGGTGACGAGCAACTCTTACTATCACTTTGATATTACTTGTAATGACCCCCATGCTTCCAGAAGTTTATGTTAGTGTCAAAACATGTTCATGTTCAGTTTCAAGTTGTCTTAGTAGTTTATAAACAAGTTATGTTAGTAATGGGGTGTTTGGGTTAACTCGGTAACACTAGTTTCACGCTTCCGTGTGTTGTAAAACTATGTTTATGTTAATGAAGTGTTTTCCCTGGTTTAAGTATGTATTGTTGAAGTAGTATAACTCGTAAAACAGAAAATGGGTCAAACAAGCAAGTGTAAGAAAGTTTTATGAAAGCGCGTAGGCCTTAGCCATGGCTGTGAGGACTTTTGCCATGACTGAGAACAGTTATGGCATCTTTTGAGGCCTCCAGTCGCGGCTGTGAGGGTTTTAGCCGCAGCTGTGAATTGTTCCAAACTTTCGTCATTTTCCGAATTTTGTATAAAATAGTTCGTGGCTCGCTAGAGGGCATGCCTCCTATCATTGGAAAGCTTTTTGAGTCTATGTTAACATAAAAAAAATATTTCCAGAGTCTAAATCTTATTAGAATTTTAAAAGTATATTTGAGAAGTAGTGATAATGCTCATTTGGTGTATATTTTGGTCGCTTTATTTGTATATTTGTGCATACTATTTGGCTGTGTTTATGAACATTTTACGCTTAAAAGGTACAGAAGATATGTTCAAGTTCAGGTACAACTAAATCAAATGAAATAACAAGAAATACGAAGAAAAGTCGACAAATCAAGAGCATGTGCACAAAGGAAGATTCCATCCATAACAAAGACCTCTGGAAGTCCATCGAAGATAAAGACTCAAGCTATAAAGGTTCCCGAGCATGAAGAAAAGATCAAGTGTTCATTAAAAAGAAAGAAAGAGATACATATGAAGTTTACTAAAGAAGTATGGCACACACCTTCAACCCAAGGCTCATGAAAAGCACACAAGTCACATTGCCAACCCAAGGTTGAAGCCTGTCACACATGATCCAGTCCCAATCGCAGGTTGAGACCTCCAGTACACGGCTGAAACTCCAACCTCGCGGCTGGAGTTGTCTGTCAGCTTTAATTGCCAAATTTAATGAGCCAACCCTTCAAATTATCGATCATTACACCTTATTTACTTGAAACTCAGTTGTTTTATGACACTTAGTGCCCAATAAGCTTGCTTTGTGGCTAAGTATTGTCAAGTATTAATAAGGGTGCTTGGTTAGAGAGAAAACACACTATTATCATCAATCTCTCATAAACTCTCTCTACTACTCAAGAACTCTCAAGGTTGGATAAACGCAGGAAAGAAGTGAAGCAAGAAACCCATAATTCAAGATTGAATCATCAAGGAATCATCACTAATCATTTAGGCATCATTTCTAATTATTGTAATCATCATTACAAGTTTTGTAAGACTCTTTAATTATATTTTCGAGTGATAAATTTTCAATGATTATGACTTCGATTGCTATGAGTGGCTAGTGCCTTTGTGCACTTGCCTAGATGATGTTTGTAACATGAGAATTGGTTGATTGTGACTTGGTTGGTTCTATTCATTTCAAGCTATAAATAAGATCAAATTATGATTTTAAAAGTTTCACATGACAATTGTTTATCAAAGTTAAATTGGTTGTTCATATTGTATTAGGCCGAAAGGGACATCATGAATTAATCAATTGTCGCTCTTTGTCTATGAAGGTGCTGCCTTATGTGTTGACCATTCATTTAGTAACTTGATTAAACAAGAAACTAAAAGTGTGGTTGTCAATTAGCTTGTGAAACTATCGTGAATCGGGTAATTGAAAGTGTTTTTGTCTTGAATTGTATGATCAAACTTAATGCTTGTTTTTATCATCTTAAAATCTTGACGAGGATGGCTAATGATAGAAATAATAGATTAGATACCATCTAATTATCTTGATCAAAGTGTTAGAACCATTGTCACAATCAAATAAGGTGAATTGTTCAAACTAGTATAGGCAAGTGTAGTTTTAATATATTGAATTCTTCGTTATTATTATCATTTGCTTGTTTGAGAATTTCGGAAATGTTCTTAAAGTTAGTAAATCTTAAACTCACATCTTGGAACTAAATAAATCCTTGTGAACAACCTTAGCTTACCAAATAATTTCTTGCTACACACGTGTGGAAAACTAGAAGAGGGGTTGAATAGTTTTACCGGTTTTTTGTTTAATTATCTTTTGAAACTTTCCGTTTAATCAAATATATAAACTCAAAGACAATATATAATATGCAAGTATAGAGAAAGAAATGATCAAACCACAACACGAGTATTTATCGTGGTTCGGCTACAAGGACTCTTTTTCCTTGCCCTACGTCCACGCCCCGAGTATCCAACTCGAGAGTTTCTTTCACTAGTCAACAAGCTCCTTTCACCGGCGGAGAAAACCTTACACGTCGCTTACACGATTACCGACACTAAGCTAGATGTCGAGTTCTTTTACAAGGGTACAACCACTCCCGTTAGTTCTTTTACAAGGGTACAACAACTCCCGTTACACTATGTATTTTAAGGCCTAAAATACTAACCGATCATAACTGAAAACACACAATCAAATGAAGTGTAAACTACACAAAGTCTACACGATGCTAAGCTAACAAGTCTTGCAACGTTGTGTTGAATACTTGTAACTTTATATGTACTTGTGAACTTCTTTGCTACAAAAGAATCTTCACACAAAAATGAAATGTTAAAGGGTTAGATGAATGATATGAATGTGTATGCGTAAATGTAATGAGAAGTGATAAAAAGAAATTCTAACAAATGGCTTGGTATTTATAGCAAAACTTTCAGCAGCTTTGGCGGATACGGCGGATCCCTCAGATGGGTTCCGCCCGTGTACCTCCAATGTTCCACCAGGACTGACATTATGTTTTGCAATAAATCATTCCAAACCAACCAAAGTCACATCAACTTATTTCTAGTCAAACACTTACTTGCGTAAGAAAACTTATGGTGAGTCAAACACACAATCTTTCTTTAAATGCATATTGATGTGTTTGACACAAACTTACCATAAATGGGATGTGACATTTCTGTTTTAAGAAATATAAAAATGTTGTGTTTTATATGAAATGTAAATGTAGCAAATGTCTAATTATGCAAGTCTTTAAACTAAAATTATGTTTTACTAAAAACTAAAGTTTACACTTTGTCGTTAACAAAACTTAGCAAAGATCGTAAAATATAAATAACGTTTTTAGGCGATATTTGTATTAACAATCTCCCCCTTTTTGTTGATGACAAAACATAAACTTTGTTTTTAAGTAACTCACAAAATTTTAGTGTTAAGACTTAAAAAAAAATTATATTAAACTTGTTTTACTTAAGTGATGAAAATCATTTTAAGTTTATAAGTTTATATATCTTTCTCCCCTTTTTGTCGAAACAAAAAGAAGAGTAGCGAAGCGGAACTATGCATGTGTTCCCCCTTGGCCGATACTCCCCCTAAAAGGAGTGCCAAGTTGGGAAACATGGATTTTGAACCTACAAAAAAATGGTTAGCTGGTGATAATGACACATAATCAAGCTTGTAGTCACCACACTATATGAGAATTTAAGCAACCACAATCACAACTCATATATAATCAACCAACAATGCAAATAAGATAGTAGTAAAAGATGTCATTTCAAGTAAAATTTGACTTTATAAAAGTCAAAGACAAGAAATGAAAAATATCCTCCTACTTCTAAAAATAAAAATAAAAGATAAAAAATAACCAAGAAATAAGAGAAAAATAAAATCCTACTTCTATAAGTAGAAGTCATTCAACACATTTCCTAAATGGGGCAAAAAGCCTCCAAACTTGGTCTAGGATTGGTTTGGGTAGGAAAGAGCATCCAAACGCTCGATGATGTATTGTATAGCAAAGCGGGTTTCATCTTGAAATTTGTGAAGCAACATCTTGATGCTTTCACCTATTTTGAACATTTGCTCACATTGTGAGCAAACATGGTGATGAGTGGGTGGAAGCGGGTCGTTTGATGATGGTGGTGGTGGTGGGTTGGTGTTGGTTTCTTGAGTGGAGGATGGGTTTGGTATGGAGTCAAGCAAGGTGGTTTGTAGCTCCATTGCTTGATGGAGGTGATTTTCGACCATTTTTTGAATTTCCTCACAAGAAGGAAAGAAAGGCTCAAAGAATTGGGATTGGGAATGTGGTGGTGTTGGGTGATCATGGTGTTCAAAGTTAGGTTCTCCATATAGAGGACCATGGATGTCATTGAAGATTGGATGAAACAATAATGGTTTTGGTTGTTATGACTCTTTTTGTGGTGGTTGATTGTGGTCAAAAGGCTCATTTTGGTCAAGCAATGGCCTTGGTTTTTCATTTGTCAAAGGTGGTGGATTTGTTGATCTTGGTGGAATATCATTGAGATCTTGTACAAAAGGATGTGGTGATGTTGGAGGAGACCCAAATAACTCAATTGGTTCAAGTTTAAGTAGTGTTGGTGGTGATGGAGTTTTGGATGTTTGGATTGGTGCACTTGGTGGAGTTGGGTCAATGGGTGATTTTGTTGGTGGTGGAGTAGTGAAGTCATTGGGTATTGATGAGTGTCTAAATACTCATCATTTTATACCAATCTGAACTGCCAAAACATCCAAAAACACTCAAATATGCATCAAAATACTGAAAATATCTTAGAAGTGTGTTTTATATGTTTCAAATGCAAAATAATCAAAAACAGATAAAAAAACGTACAAAGTTTGCATAATTGGCAGTTTCAGTCCCTCAAGTTTCAAAAATTGTCAAAACTAGTCCCTGGTTATATCAAAACATGAAAATATTATCAAAGGTCCTTAGGGATTCATAAGTTGTCAAGTATAGTCCTTTAAAGTTAAAAATTGCAAAATGACAACTTCAGTCCCTCAAGTTTCAAAAATGTCAAATATAGTTCGTAAGGTTTTGAAAATGGAAAAATATGAAAAATAAACCTTGAACTATTCTTAGATGGCATAATTGGTCCTTTTGATAAACATTTTGGGAAATTACATCTTTAGTCCCTTAAAAGTCCAAAGTTACATAAATGGTCCCTGGAGTTTGAGGAATTGGCAGAAAAGGTCCCTGGGTTTAAAAAATAGAAAATATGCATCTTTTGTCCTTGTGTTATGGTTTTATTGCAGGTTTAGTCCCTGGAAGTAGTTTAGAAAAGTGACAAATTCAGCCCCTCAATTTTGTCCAAATTACAAAATTGGTCCTTGTTTATTAATACATACAAACGGACCCTTTTTATTATAAAACCCAAAAACCAAACCTAGTCCAAACACAACCATCCAGCCCACCCACACTTTTCCTAGGCCCAAAATGAATCCGGCCCACACCCTTATTTAATAAAAACGGGGTTTGACCCGTTTGACCTCCCCCCAAAACCACAACCACTGCTCATCACCCTCACCCCCAGCCTGAAACCTGAAACCTGAAACCAGGTGGTTTTACCACCACCTCATCACCTTCCAGCTCACCCACCTCATCACCTTCCACCTCACAACCTTATCCCACACCACAATAAATGCAATTCCCACCATTTTCCAACAAATCCACCACTGTAGCACCCACTTTCTCTGTTTTTGGTACCAACTTGACCCATAGCCCATTCCTACTATCCAAATTGTCCCCTTACACGTCCACAAGCTCCCAAGAGTCTTTAAATACAGAACGTTGGCCCCAAGCAACGTGTAGGACTTTTGGCGCCAAAATCGTTTAAACGGCTAGGATCATTTCAGAGCCATGGAGGGTCAAGATTACAAGTGGGATATGCTCAGAGTACTCCAAGGAACCCTAATGTGAGCCTATAAAAGGAAGAGAAGGCAGAAGACATAGTATCTAGTTTTATTTTAATATCTTAGTTTCGTATTAGTGAAGTTTACATTTCCAGTGTATTTCAAAGCTTTCAAGCTCTTGTTTAAGTTAATTCAGTGTTAATCAAAGTTACTTTCAATTTCAATTTCAGTTCCATCTTTAAGAATTCAGTATTTGCATTTTTAAGCTCAAAATCTCAAGTTTACTTATTTCATGTTATAGTTGATGTTAAGGATTCATAAGCTCATATAAGCTCCTCAAATAGATTTTATAAGCTATTAGAAACCATAAAACTCAGCATTAGTTATAAAAGGTAAAAATACAAAAAAATAAGAAAAATAAAGAAAAAATCAAAAATCAAGTGTTCATGGTGTATAAGCTTGGAGCAGGGTAAATTCTGGATTGCCTTGGGTTAGTGGTTCTGTGGAGAACCTATAGGATTGGTTACTTGGTCCTTGTTCTTGGTTTGCAGCTTGGTGCTCATTTGTAAGCTTATTCTCAATTTTTCCATTTCAATATCTCAATTGATTAATCTTTGTTATATCTGTGTTTCTATGCTTGTTTGTTGTTAGTCTACCATAATCTAGCTTAATATTGAGGTCTTGTTTGTTGGAATCCATAGTTACTAAAAAATCAATTTTCACAGTTGAAATTTCACTTTGGTCATTTCTGAGTTTGATGCTTGTGTTCTTGCTATTTCATGTTTATTTGATCCTTGTTAATGATAGTATAAGGTTTAAAAACATATTTGAAGTCTAGATCATTGATTCACTTTGAGAAATCACAAAACAGTCAACTGAGGGGGTGTTTGGTTCTAGCTATTCTGTGTTGTCTTTGTTGATCACTAGTGTAATATTTGGTCTCTTTAACTTATTTAGGTTCATATAGGCTCAGGTTAACCATCACCTTAGTCATAAACAAAGCAAAAGTCAAAAATCACTTTGAATCACTCACAGTGATTCACTGTGTGGAAATTAGAGAGTCATAAGCTTCAAATCGTTTCACAAGTAGTTGTTCTAGCTTATTTTAGTCTTATCCTAGCTTATTATAACCTAATCAGTGTTTAAATCTAGGTAGAATCTCACAAAAGTCAAACTAGTAGTTAAATTCAAAAAAGTCAAAATAGCATACTTAGGCAGAAAACCAAAAATTCACGGATTTTTCTAGAATTTTGTGAATTTATTCAGACCTTAAGCTTTTCAGAGGTTAAAATCTATCACCTAAGCTTCAAGAATCTAGGTTCAGCTTATCTGTGGGATTTTTATTTTAGCTTATAACTTAGCTTATTTTGACCTGCAGGGCAAACACATGCCCTGTGCACAGGTTTTGACCAAAATTCCCAAGACCCTAGCTACTTCATTAGTGGACCCCACCTTTAGCTTATTGGCTTTTTGGAAAGCCATACAACCCATTTTGATAAGTCAGTGCTTAATTTGCTATTGAGAGCTTATTTGATAGGGCTGCAGACTTCATTAAGTTTAGCCATTGTCTAAGTTAATATTGAGTACTCAGGTTTGACACCCAACTTCCAAGTCTCACCTAGACTTCATTAATAAGCAATAAGCCTAGCTTATTGGCTTATTTTATAGCTGACCTGGTCAAATTTAAGGTTCAAGTTTCATTTTGAACTTCTGTGAACCCCACAGAGGTCCAAAAGTTACCCATTTGGACTGTTTGGATTTCAGGTTTTGACAAATAGCTTATGTGCTTGTTTTAGCTTATTAAGTGTGCTTATTTGATTCCCTTGTGCTTATATATGCTTTTTATTATTAGTATTGTGCTTGTTGTGATCTGTGTGGCTTAATAGTAGCTTATTCAAAACTTGTCAAGTCCTAATAAGTTCCCCTGTGCATCAGACCATCAGTCCAACACCCACCACTTTGGTGGTTGTTTGTGGCTACCCCAGTGGGTCCCACACTCCATAGTTTGGTTCTTCCAACCCCCCTCCTACAAGGGTTCAATATTTGACCTTTTGTTTGACCTGTGCACCAGTGGACCCCACTTGGAATTGCACTTGAAGGTTGTCCCATTTCTGACCCAGAACCCTAATAAGCAGTTGCTTATTGTAGCTTTTTAGCTTATCCCATGAGCTTATCTCATCAAGTCTAGCTTATACATGTCCAAGTAACTTGTGTGTATCTGACTTAACCAGTGTGGACCCCACATAACTCCATTTGAGCTTATTTCTTTGTGTGGTCAAACTTAGTCAACTGTATAAGCTAATAAGCACTCACAGTGCTTATTCTTGGTTTCCAAATTAGTTGTCTTTGTAAAAGTTTCATAATTTAAGTATTTTAATAGTTCTATAAAAGAAAAACCAAAAAAAGCCAAACTTAATTATAGTGATAGCTTCTATTTAATAGAAATTATCTATTTAATTTTCCTTTCAGCTTATTAATAAGTACTTTTCCATTTTTATAATTTTCTTAATTTCCTAGTACCTTTAAGTATTTAAAATAATTTTCTTAGATTTTTCCTAAACAGTTTACTAATTATTAGAATTAAAAGTAGTTTAATTAATTAAGTAAGGAATATTAGTAATTAAATAGTTTTCTTTAATTTTAATTAACAACAGTAGAATTTTATATTTTTTCTAGGTTTTATAAAGTAGTTAAAACTTTTATAAAATAGTTTCATAATTTCCACTGTTCATTTTCCAATTTTATTATTTAATTTAATTAAATTAGAATTAAATTAATTAATAAGTAATTAATTAGTCAAAAAGCCTAAATATAATTTTTAGTAACTTTTTATAATTTTTTAGGATTCCTGTGATGGTTAATTAGTTTTATAAATTTTTCCATAATTTTATAAGTTAATTTAGTATTATTAGTAATTTAAAATAGTTTAATTAGTTTAAATAATATAATTATTTTTTAATTAATAGAAAACTCATAAAAAGACAAAAATATTTATTTTTATTTTTTATACTTTCTTCAAGTTCTTTTTAAGGTTTAGAAATTATTTTTGCAAGTTTTTAGTTTAATTTGTAATCTTTATAATTTTTAGTTAATTTAACTTAGGTTTAAATTAGATTTTAAATAGTTTTAATTAATTAAGTAATATTTAAATATTAAAATAATCACTTTTATAATTTCATTTTCATATTAAATTTTCTTTTAATTTTAAGTTTTAAAAAGTTTCACTTGTACCCCCTGTAGTTTGTAATTTGTTAAAACACACTTTTCTCTGTCTGCTATCTGATTTTCTAATTTGTGCTTTTGTGATTATATCTGTATTTCTGTTATTGTTTTTATCATTTCATATTATCTAAGCAATCAGTAGTATAATCATTCCTCAATCATTTTGGTTACTGTCCTCAGTACCACTCATTCCCCTAATCGTTCAAAATACAATTTCAATCTCGTTGGGACTTAACGACCCGGGGATTTCCCTGTACTTCCACGGATTATAAAACACTTGCACTTTCTCCTAGGTGGGCCTATCAACTGCACCCGGTTGACTGGTTGGTTTAGAAGGAGTCAAAATTTGGAGGCTTTCCAAAAAGCTAAAGCTCAACCTGTGGGGTCCACAGGTTAGCTTTTGAGGGGCTTATGAAGTAAGCATGAGTACACTGATTTCTCAGCATACTCATGAAAATGGACAAGTTAAAAACAAAACAGTTTTGCATATTAGTGAATCTTAAACACTATTCACAAGGATATCTTGGGTGATGGAGTTGGAGATGCAAGGTTTAAAAAATGTTCATTTTTTATGGGTGAGGAAAATTCATCCGAAGATGAAGAACTTAGGTTGATTGTGTGGTGTGAACAAATTTGTGACACCCCGAAAACCGGATCAACGGAAGCCTACAAGTCTGGGGGTGTAACTCGATTGTTATCATAACAAAGGGTACAAAGAGCGGTTTTTATATAAACCATTTTGGAGAAAATTTCATAATTGAAAATATTCAATTTACATCAATTGAAAGAGTGCGGAAGCTATAGTTCAAAAGTAGGTTTAAAAACAAGGAGTACAAAGAACGGTTTTACATAAAACATTTTAGAATAAAACTTTATAATTAAAAACACTCATTTTGCAATAGTTAAAATAGTGCGGAAGCTAAAATTCAAAATTTACTTAAAATAAGTCCCAACGGTTTTCGGAGTCTTCTATGACCAAGCCATGCCCTTCACCAAGCTCCTCCAAGTAAAATATACAACGGCAAGATCTAACACCTGAGATAAACATGCTAAAAGTCAACACAAAGGTTGAGTGAATCCATAGGTTTAAATAATAAAGTTGAGCACAAGGTTTTAATCATATGATATAAGCAACAAATGCAAATACCGGGTAAATCAATGTAACACCCAATATGTAGAGGCAACACGTGCATACATACGGTTGATGATGCTAAGCTCATGATACGCAAAACGTTAACCAAGCCAATCGATAGTGTAACACCCCCAATTCATGGTTGCAGCGGAATTCGAACTGGGTGTTACTCGACGGCACAATAGTCACAATAATAGAAAACGAACTCCAATTGAGTCGTTTTAAAAGGTTTATCATTCAAATTTGTATAAATATCAGAGATTACAAAATGAGGTCCCAATTGGTTCCATGTTTACAATGTATAATAAATGAGTTTTGAATGATAATAAAATTTATAGCCCTCTTGAGTATCCGTGCCCTTCCGTGCCATCCTTGATCGTCATGAACCTGAAATACATGCTTGAGAGGTCAACACAAAGGTTGAGTGATATTCATAGAGTTTGTTTAATGTTTGAACACAATGTGTTGGTAGTAAATCGTTGAACACAATAATCGTAGTGTTTGTAGTTAAATCGTTTGAACACAATAATCGTAGTGTTTGTAGTTAAATCGTTTGAACACAATAATCGTAGTGTTTGTAGTTAAATCGTTTGAACACAATAATCGTAGTGTTAGCTATAAACTCACACCAATGTTTGGAAACAAAACAGGTAGGCTACGTTATTATACGCCCATGAAATGTATTATACACTAAGCTTATGACACCATAACGTTAACGTGTACCAATATCGATCGGCAGATTTATCCCGGTAGGTACTTTGCTAACATACCTAAATCTCAAATATTAATGCATTTGTTTGAACTTAGTCAATACAAATAGGATTCGTCAATCCCAATAGGCTTATTCACAATATTCGCGCTCACTATTGCTAGTGATTAAATGGTTCATAATAAAGGATATCGGTTTAGCAAGGCTGGTACTTAGTGATAATAAAACAATCAGGCAGCATACAATTTAAAAACATTGTGCTCGGTTAAAAATAGCATGTATTCCCCCCAAGGGTTTGTAAAACAATTAAGTAATGGAAAGTGGGGCTATGAACTCACCTTGAGTTGGATGATGTATAATGAGAATGATGGGTATGCCGTAAGAACTTCTACGAGCAACCTAGAATAATCGTTGCAACTTAGGTTTGGAATAATGTCTAAGGAAACATAAACATGCCAATATATATCTTGCACTTAGTCCATGATGTGGTATGATGTATAGTATAAGTCTTTGAAAGAAAGATTCATGAAACATGTATGTTTTGTATATCGTTTACTACCGTTCGGGCCGACATAATTCAGAAGTCATGTTAGTAAGCGTTCGAGGAGCCAGGACACTTTAACTCGTAAATCCACAACTCAACTCGACGGCTTACATAATGAACTCCTCACATGAGGCTCCCTACTATTGTAGTAGTTGATGAAATATATAGATATAAGTTTTGATCCGAAAAGTTACATGTCCGATATTTGAATAAACTTAGGAAAGTTTATTAGTACATGAAGATTGTTATTAGGGGTAGTTTCATAAGTTTTGTATGACCATTTTCTCTTTGTAATATCTCATGGTTCCTTTAAGTGAAGTAGATCCAAATTGTATGTTCAAGTTATCGCCAACTTCTCTAGTTCATGTATTTGCCTTAGTAAGCTTGTATGGTCATTTCGTCATGGCCTAGCCATGACCTTTGGTCCTTGTTCCAAGGTCATGAGACACAACCTTGGCTCTAGCCATGGTTGTGGTCTTGATTATAGGTCATAAGACCCCTTTGGTCTTCATAAACCATAACTTATATGTAATGACTTTGGTCTAAAAATGGGCTGTTAAGATTTTGAAGAATTTATCACTCAAAAAGCGTTTTCAGGGCTCGAGCTTCTTTAAACCTAAACGAAAACGTCGTTCCGGACAACTTTCGTGTTTTAACTTTTTGATGAATCGGACCAGAAGTGGGACTTTCAAAACCCAAATTTGATCAGAATGGTATTTGGCAGTTTGCCGCAAAGTTTTGGTAACTTCAAATGGGCGTAACTTTTGACTCGTATACTCGTTTTAGGTGGTTCAAATTGCTATGGTTTCCTTGTTAAGTCCTCTACTGTAATATGTAATGATCAAATATCATATTTTTACCATTTTGATCAGGTCTTACCAAGAAAGTCACTAGTTTGCTTGTTATAGTAACTTGTCTTATCAATCATGTACAATAACTTGTTTTACTCACTTTTATACATCATGGACATGAATACAAGACATAATATAGCACAAATAATATGTAAATAACATGAATATGATTATTTAACAAGAATCATGTTAGGGTTTGGCTTACAACTTTTGGCTTTCAAAGATGAAAGGATGTTAACATGTAAGGAAAAGGACTTTGATAGACTTGCTTCAACCCACTTTACTTCATGCAATCTTTCTACTCTTGTAATCTTGAAAGATAGATGATGAAGGTTGAGGTGAATTGAGTGGATTCAAACTCAAGAGAAATCACCAAGTATATGAGGTTATGGAAGTGTTTTGATTATCTAAAAGAAACTAGGGTTTCAACCTTGAACTTGCACTTGAATCTTGCATGAAACTTGGAAGAGAATGAACAAATGAGATGGGTTTGGTGTGTGGTTATGGTGGACGGCCAAGGAGAGGGAGGGGGGTATTTATATGGCTTGGAGGAGGTTAGAAATGTTGACTTGTCAACCCTTGGAGGCCAAGGTTAACACATGGATGAAATCTAAGGGTTCAATGCATAAGATTGAGCCACATAGTGTGAATCCCCCCTCCTAGAGGCGGTTCATGAGGCTTGGGGAACAAGAGTTGGCTTGTGATGATATTATCCAAGATATCTAGTATGTTTTGACTCCGTAAAATGCTAACCGTAAGTTGTTACGTCACAAAACGTAAAACCGGGTATCGTAAAAATACGAAACTTGGAGGAATGATTAAACTTGTCAAAATACTCCATAATAAAATATAAAATGAGTGGTAGGTTCCATTTGGGTGGTAAAACCCTGCTAAAAACTGGAAACACGGGTCTAAAACGCGTAATACGTAAAATGTACGAATATTGCGTAAAATTGAGAAAAGTAAAATGTTACTTTTCTAATGTGATAAAAATGATTTAAAAAGACTTATAATGTCTAGACTGGGCTCAGTCTAGTGTCGGTTGGTATTAAATGTCTTTTAGACATCAAACCGTAAGCCTAAAAATCACGAAATGACTTATAACATCAAGGGATGATTTTTGGTCAATGGAGGAGGGAAAAAATATGTTGACTTTTTCTAATAAGTTGAAAACTCAAATCGTCTTAGAAACGCGTTTTGTGGCCTAACGGTTAATCGCCCATACGGTTAAGCGTGCTCATGCGAGAGTAGTACAGGCTTGGGTGACCTGCTGGGAAAAGTAATTAACCTGAAAATGCGAATTGTTACAGTTAGTAACTATGTACTGACATAAACAATAACCGCGGAATTTCATAATATAAAGTGCCCCCAAGGCCGGGCACTTGCCAATACCCAGCAAAATCGAATATAGTACACCCAAATTGCCTATCCAGCAAAAGGGATGGGAGGGTCAATTTCTATAGGCCTATATCCCTATATTCGCGCTCACTCGCAAGTGATTAATGGCTCATGATCAGAGGGTCTTTCCGGCAAGACAAGCTACTTAGCACATCGTCAGAAAATATATCATTAAGGAAAAGCATTCCAAAAATATTTGTGCTCAGAAAATATTTAAAAGCATGTATCTCACCCCAAGTAGTTTGCAAAGCATTTAAGATAAATAAAAGTGGGGCTATGAACTCACCTGAGTATGTAGCAATGCAAGATACAACGACTAGTACCAACTAGTCAATACAATGGCATCAAAAGTAGGAGAGCACAACGGCATCAAAATAGCACAAGCATAAGTCATTAAGCACACGTCGTCAAGAAAGTATAAGCACAGCGATTACAGGATCGGCACAACCTAACGGGTAACACATATCAGAAATAATTTTTAAGTAATATCTAAAGTAACGTTCGTCGAAAACCCATGTTATTATGAAAAGGTTTAGTTTCCAATGGTGATAAAAGAAGTAAGCATTTGTATCTCGTGTGGATGTTTGAGAAATAGTTAAGACGATAAGAGTCGGCGAAATGAAGTCAAACAAATAGAAGAGGATGAAGAAAAGAGTGAAACGCTCTCGCGTAGAAGTCGTGAAATGTACAAAATAATAACTCACGCATAAAATAAATAGAAGCCTCAAACGAGAAAATAAAGAAAATAAGATATGACAAATAGATGGTTTTGGCTTTAACCATTTTTCCCAAAATAGTTGACAAAATATCAAATCGTATGAGTTTTGAAAATGTTTTAGAATATCGATAAATGATTAAGTTTATAAAAGATTTGATGAAATTTTGGCATGATGTGCCCGTTTATAGAACATTTCCGAGTCATATGACTCTTTTGAAATAACCAATTATAGTCAAATGTTACAAGTTATAATATACAATTGGACACATTATTCGCGTTAACATTAGTTGTTTAGTTTTTATCGTCCATTTCGTATTGTTAGTACCAAAGGGTCCATAACGTCTAAATAACCAACTCGTAGATCCAATGCGTCCAATCCTTGTCATATATATATATATATATATATATATATATATATATATATATATCACAATAATCAATACCCGGATCCAAGTCCGAAGTCAACCCACTTAACTATAACAATTTGGTTTTAAGTTTCATATATATTACGTCAAGTTTATATTATATTATGCATTATCCATTAGTATTACCCTGTTTCAAAATCTTGCCGAAACCGTTATCTAAAACACACCTAAATAAATAAACGCAACAACAAAATAATAAACGTCTCCGCAGTGACTCGAGACGAGTCACGGCTCGATTCAATGTGAGCCTTGAGGCTCTCGGCTAACCAATATCCGAGCACAACAAAACACAACACAAACGACTCAATACAACACAATAACTTCCAATCCAGATCTGAGGTCAATTCCAACACCTCCGAATACACCAACACAATACAACTCCTTAACACAACATTCATATCCAAATACAATCCAAAATCCTCAAAACAATACCGGAATCCTAACCTACTGCCGAGAACAATCCAACCAAAATATCCAAATTCAGACACAATATCAAGGAACATAACCATTAACATCAATAAATCATCAAGGTAAAGACAAACCCTCACCGAATCGCTGAGTTGACTCGGTGAGTTACACGAGTTGACCAGGTCGCGTCAGAAAACAAGGGTCCACACGGTTTTTATGCTTAAAACATTTATAAAAAGATTTAAAACATGTTTTATAAAAGATTTAATAACAAGAATCGGTTAAATAAAAGGTTTATATAAAAGTTAAGGTTTCGTACAAAATGAAAAATAACGAAAGGAGAGGTGCGTGTGGGGGTGCTATACCATCGGAGAACACAAGAGAGTGGCGGTGGTGTAGCCTTGGCAGCGACGGTGGTGGATGGCAGGTAGTTTGGTGGCGCGTGAGTGAGTTAGGGGGTGTGTCGAGGGCTCAAAAGCTCCAGAAATGACAGGGACACACCGATCTATAGATTGGGTGAATAAAAGGTTTCGCCAGAAAATTATTCCGGTGACCATCGCCGGAATCTGCTGCTGCTCCGGTGGGGGCGGCGGCCGGAATCTTCAAGAGGGAGAGAGAGAATCGTGAGTGTGTATGTGTGTTTGTTTTGGTATTAAAATGCGAAAATTTCTAGTAAAGGAGGGTATATATATATATATATATGCTTTTAAGTTTAGGGTAGGTTTTGAATTAATAAAAGTGTAGGGTAAGAATTGTAATATAACTCAAGGGGCCAAAACTGCCAACGTAATAAACTTCTTACGATAAACGCTTCGGGGCTCAAACGACATAGCAAACGGACTCTAAAAATTACGAAACTTGCGCCGTTGTTCACGAAATAATTTTTCCAATAAAATCAAGCATAAACTTCAAAGTTTTTCTCAAACTCAATATAATTCAAATAATTTGGCAAATACAATACGATTCGAGTTTTCTAGGTTGTGTCGGCTCGATAAAGGAATAACGCTCACGTTAATAAAGATAACCACAGTTTTTCAAACCCAAACAAGTTCAAAGAAGTTTGAAAGTTAATGAAAATCAAAAATAAAGGTTTTGACTCGTAAAATAGGTTTAGGAAAAGTACCGGGGGTTACAAAATTGGTTTCACACTTATACGGGCGGTTCTCCGAATGGGTCAAGATGGTTGAGAGGTGATTGTTGACTTTGTCATTGTCAAAGTTGTGGTTTAGAAGCTTAAGAGAAAGGATTATGATGGTGATGGTGTGATTTAAAATGTTCTAAGATGGTTAAATTTATAGGGTGGAGGAGATGTTGGAAGGGGTGTTTGGATTTGATGTTCAACCAAACAAATATTGAGGTTTCTAATGATTTGGGTGAGTTATGAATGTTGTCAAATCAATTGGAAGTCAATCCAATGAAGGTGATGGAGTAAGAAGAAAAAGATTTGCACTAAATGCTTAGTGGTCTTGTCAAATTGGTTGGGAGAATATGTTCCACGGATTTGAAGGATCCTTTGGGAGGGTTCCTTCCCTTATGGGGGAAGGTTCCTTGAGGTGGTTATGGCTAAGTTTGAAATTTGGCGGGAAATGGTTTTCTATGAGTTCTAGAGGCTGAGAATCAATCTAATGATGTTATAAACTAACAAGGGATGGGTTTCTCACCTAAAAGATTGTTTTGAAGTATTGTGGAAATCGAAGGTTTGAAAAATACAAGAAAATTTAAAGGTTGTCTGGCGGAACCTTGCGATAAAACAGGCGGAACCCTCCTGAGGGTTCCGGCTGATCCGCTGGGCCATTTCTGGAATTCCAGAAATTTACACTGGCGGAACCCGTTTGAAGGTACCGCCAGTTCCGCCAGACCTGAAAAACAAGGCAGTCCCACGTTTTGACCCGTGGGACGATTTTCAAATTTTTCGAAAACTCCTAAAAACAAAAATATAATTCATATCTGGTTAGGAAATGCAAAAATTAAACACGTAAACACTCATACTATTAAACTTAGACCGGGGGCTAGCGAATTTCACTATACTTAGTGAAATTTTTCATAAGCATGAAAATTGGACAACACGCTAAATGTTGTCATCCTGCATAGTTGTTAGTTCATACATGTTCCAAATTGTAACAAATATCCTACCAACACACAAATTCATAACACACATTGTTTAAACGACCAAATTGTTCAAATAGCACCTTGTGCCAAACACTCCTACACACCCACGGTCTATCTTCTTCTTGAGCTTTCCAAGGAATCTCCCGAGGTTTTTGAACATCCCCTTTGTTTGCTTGAACTCCGCCGACTCATTTGGAATATCCGAAAGTTGGGAAAGGTATTCTAGAGGTGGGAGCCTAGAGTTGGGCAAAGTCTCATCTTCACTCATTGAGGATGATGATGAGGAGGTAGGAGGATGAGGACGTTTTCCTTGGGCTTTGTAGACTCTCTTATCACTTAGTGGGACAAAAGTGTGTGGAATGAGAGAGTAGTCTAGGCGAAGACCTCTAGGGGTTGCCGGAATAGGGGAAATGAACCTAAAGAGATGGGTCAAGAGCATTCCATACGGCATAGCCGTTGTGCCTGGCACGGGAATGTCGGCCATCTTTTTGGCTGTGTAGTAGGCTAGGTTGAAGGGTTGCCTAACGGACAAGGAGTAGAGCATGTAGCAAAGGCAAACATTGATGTGATCTCGGTTTCCTATGGTGCTAATGACATTGGCTCTAAGGAGTTCTTCCCATTTCTTGAATTGGGGCATGAGTTCATTGAGTTCCATTCCATATGGGTCCTTGTTAACCTCATTTCCCGTACGGGTTCTCCTAGTGGCGGTGGTCCTAATGAAGAGGTGGTCACGAAGAACATCCTTTGACACAAGGGGAGTGTCATAGGGATGGATGCGGTCAATGAGTGTGTCAAGAGTTGAGAGGCTATGTTTGTCGGTGTAGATGCAAGTGCCACGGTTTGGAACACCTAGGATTTGAGCAAATTCATCGAGAGTGAAGGAGTATGGATGACCACTAGCCGAGAAGTTAATGGACATACGACCATACTCATCCGATGAGAGGTTGATGGATGCATAGAAATCTAAAATAAACCTAGGACAAATAGGCTCATTGATTTCTAAGAGACAATCAAAGTTGATGTTTGCAAGTTCCGCGGGTAGGTTTGTACCGGCTAGGAAGGATGGGTCAATGGTTCTACCCTCATGAACATATCATTTTTCTAAGGCTTTGAAAATGTTGATTGGAGCTTCGGTAAGGCCTTTGGTTTTGTGGTGTTTGGGTAGGTACTTAATGGTGTCCTTGTGGTCGTAATGAGTCGCGAGAGGCATGATGATTCCTAGAAATAAAATTTCACATTTTAGTCTTAAGTTAGCGACTATAATAATGTGGATGTTCTAGTGTGTGCCTATATGAAAACAATGTGGAGGTGCGGTTATCTTGACTCATTTTGATGCTTAAAACGTTTTATAATGCAAGTTTTGTTATAAAATAAAAGATAACCCAAACGCTCCTAGTTCAATGTAGCTTTGTTTGAATGTACCTGAAAATACATATTAGTTATGTATTCCCTTTAGCATTCAAGAGACATTATGCAAGTGATGTTTTAAACATAACGTTTTATTTTGTATTCACAATGTGAGACGAAAAAATATTTGTCCTATTTGTGAGAAATTTTTGCAAAAATTTGACATGGGGTGTTTTAGCAAATATGTTTATAACTAGTAAGAATGCAATTTCTAACTATGGGGAACATGATTAGTTTTGTTAAACACCTAATTTCATGCATGAGTTTCTCAAGTTAATGCATAACCCCAAGCTTTTGATTTTGTGCAAAAATAGAATTCCTAGACTCAGATCAGGAGTGTAATTATGTTTAGAATACTCACAATGATGATTGATGAGCAATGTGAAGGAATGGAGGATCAAAATTTTGTGGGTGTGGATGAGTGAATAGTGGCAGTTTGGAAATGATGGTGTGAAATAAAGGGTGTTTGGTTTAATATAAACAATTGTGAAGTTTCTGCAGGTCGGCGGAAACGGCGGAACCGAAAAAAGAGTTCCGCCCGTTATGGCTGAGGGTTCCGCTGACTCTGTTGAGAAAAAGACTTATTGGTTTGTTTTGATTTTTGTGATTTTTGTCTAATGTCTAAAACTACAAGATAAGTTCCATAAGTCCTAAGCCTAGCCTAAGGAGGTTAAATGGTTCTCGTTTAAGAGGTTTTGTGAGGATGTCGGCTATGTTGTCTTCGTAAGAAACTTTCTTAATTGGGATGTTTCCTTTTTGAACGTTGTCACGAAGGAAATGATGACGGATTTCAATATGTTTGGTACGAGCATGTTGAACTGGATTTTTGCTAAGATCAATGGCTCCTTTGTTGTCACAAAGAATGGTGATATCGTTAAGTTGAATTTCGTAGTCTATAAGAGCTTGCTTCATCCAAAGAGCTTGTTGACATGCCTTTCCGGCCAAAACGTATTTGGCTTCCGTTGTTGAGATAGCGAGAGCCGTTTGCTTCTTAGAGAACCATGAGGTGAGACAATTTCCAACAAAAGTACAAGTACCACTTGTGCTTTTTCTATCAACATAGTCACCAGCATGATCCGAGTCGACATACACTATGGTGTCCATTCCCGTTCCTTTGGGATACCATAAACCTAAATGTGTAGTGCCCTTAATATATCTAAAAATCCTTTTAATGGCTTCAAGATGAGTTGTCTTAGGATCTTCTTGAAAACGAGCGCATAGACAAACACTAAACATAATGTCGGGTCTACTAGCCGTTAGGTAAAGTAAACTTCCAATCATACCCCTATACTTAGTGCTATCTATGGATTCACTTTCCTCATCCTTGATAAGTTTAGTTTCCGTAGACATAGGCATTTTGATTGGTTTATAATCTTCTAATCCAAATTTCTTAAGCATGTCCTTAATATATTTAGATTGGTTAAAGAAGATACCATCTTCTAGTTGTTTAATTTGGAGTCCTAGGAAAAAGTTGAGTTCTCCCATAATACTCATTTCAAACTCGTCATGCATGCTTTTTGAGAAATCGTCGCATAATTCTTTACAAGTTGATCCGAATATAATGTCATCAACATAGATTTGGACTATGATAATATGTGAACCTTTCTTCTTAGTGAAGAGAGTATTATCGACTAAGCCCATGGTATACCTATGGTCAACTAGGAAGGTTTTAAGTCGATCACACCATGCTTTTGGAGCTTGCTTAAGTCTGTATAGAGCCTTTTTAAGTTTGTAAACATGATTAGGTTTTTCAAAATCGATGAAGCCCGGTGGTTGAGCAACATACACTTCTTCATTTATAAACCCGTTTAAGAATGCACTTTTGACGTTCATTTGAAAGAGTTTAAAATTGTGTGCACATGCATATCCAAGTAAGATTCTAATTAACTCGAGCCTAGCAATCGGAGCAAAAGTTTCATTATAGTCAATGCCTTCTTGTTGATTATATCCTTGTGCTACTAGCCTAGCTTTGTTTCTAGACACAATCCCATTTTCATCCATTTTATTACGAAAGACCCATTTTGTTCCAATTATTGTTTGACTCTTTGGTTGAGGAACTAATGTCCACACATCATTCCTAACAAATTGGTTTAACTCTTCTTGCATGGCTATTAACCAAGACTCATCTTTTATGGTTTCGTTAATGTTTTTTGGTTCAATGGTTGACACGAAACAAAAGTCGTTACTTTCATTTTGGGCTTTAGATCTTAGTGTTCTCTCATTTATTTTTCCTATTACATTATCTAATGGATGACTTTTGGATTGTTTAACATTAACAATTTCTTTGTTTAATGGTTCATCTTCCTTGTCATTTTCTAAGATCACTTGATTTTCAATAGCTTGACTTTCAACTAAGTCATCATCTACCAAAGGTGATGTCTTAGAGGGACGTGGACTCTCGTCGAATGTTACGTTCAACGATTCCTCGACTCTTAAGGTTTCTTTGTTTAAAACAATGTAAGCTTTACTATTTTGTGAATATCCAAGAAATACACCTTCATAAGACTTTGGGTCAAATTTGGTGAGATAATCCTTGGTGTTAAGAATAAAGCATTTACTCCCAAACACTCTAAAGTATCCTAATGTAGGCTTTTTACCTTTATATAGTTCATAAGGAGTTTTATTCAAAAATGGTCTAATTAAGACTCGATTTAAAATGTACGTTGATGTGTCAACGGCGTTACACCAAAACTTTTGTGGAATGTTTTGTTCATTAAGCATTGTTCTACTCATCTCTTGCAAAGTTCGGTTTTTACGTTCTACTACACCATTAGATTGAGGAGTACGTGGAGCCGAAAAGTTATGAGTAATACCATTTTTATCACAAAAGTTTCCAAATTGAAATTCATTATCAAATTCACGACCGTGATCCATTCTAATAGACACAATACTAGACCCTACTTGATTTTGAATTTTCTTACTTAGAATCTCAAATTAATCAAAAGCTTCATTTTTACTTTTCAAAAATTTTGTCCAAGTATATCTTGAGTAATCATCTACTATGACCAAAGTGTAGAAGTTACCTCCATAACTTTGTATAGCGGATGGACCAAATAAATTCATATGCAAAAGTTCTAGACACTTAGATGTGGAAACCATATTTTTAGCCTTATGGTTATTATGAACTTGTTTACCGACTTTGCAAGCATCACAAAAGTGTTGGTCGTATTTCAACTTGCGTAGGTTTTGAATTAAGTCTTTGGAGGAGAGGTTTTGAATTAGTCTCATGTTAGCGTGTCCTAAACGTCTATGCCATAAAGTTGAAGATTCATCTAATGAAGTAAGACAAAGTTTGTCTCTAGATGTTTGATCCATCTTCATGACATACACGTTGTTCTTAAGAACACCTTTGACAATGGTTATGCCATCTTTAAGTATTTTACTTCCATTTTCACTAAAAAGGACGTTATACTTATTACGGAAAAGTTGACTAATACTAAGAAGATTAAAATCTAAGTTATCAACATGAGCTACATCATCTATAAAAAGAGAGTCATGAGAGATTGTACCTTTTTTGATGATTTTGCTCTTAGCTTTACTACCAAAAGTAACATTACCTCCATCACATTTGTGATAAGTTGAGAAGAGGCTTTTGTTACCCGTCATGTGCCTTGAACAACCGCTATCTTTAATCCATTCATCCGGTTCCAAACATACTTTGAGGCACACCTATTTTATGAAAAACACTCAAACATTTGGTCCCCAATTTCTCATGGGTCCATTTTGGTTAAACATACCATTAACTTGATCCAAGTATGAAAATAGAACATAAGGGTTCCATGACATGTAATTTGGAGTTTGGTAATGTCCAGGAGTGTTTTGGTTCCAAACATGTTGGTAGTTTGGTTGTGTGTTGTAGTTACTCTTTAGAAAGGGGCGTTTGGGAATAGGAGTCTTAGGTCTCGGTTGAGTAGTTCTAGTTCTAAATTCGTTTTTACTAAGTCCTACTCCAGTTTTAATAGCAGGTTTTGTTTCATTTTTATATGTGACTTTAACAAATTTTGAACGATCCGACGTGGAAGTTGTCACTGCTGCTGCAGACCCGGCGGAACCTTTGGGTTCAACGGGCGGAACCCTATTTTGGGTTCCGTCTGTTCCGCGGGCTGCTGTAGCAGTTTTGTTAGTTTCTTGTGCTTTCTTTTCTTGTTTCGTTTGACTCTTCAAAGTTTCTAGTTTCATGAAACCTAGTCCTGTTTTATCAAATGGCGACTTTTGAAGTTTCATAATTTCATCCGCACAAGAAATACTTTTATCGAACTTCTTAAACTTTGTGGTTTGTTTTATTAGATCATCTTGAGTAATTCTAAGTTTCTCAATTTCAAGTTTAAGCTCTTCACATGATTTGCACGATGTGTCAATACCTTTGCTCTTTTCTAATCTCTTAGCTTTTTCTTTTAACTCATAAACTTCATTTTCTAAAAACTCCTTTTTAGTTTTCAAAAATTTATTTTTGTTTATGATTTTTAAGCTTAATTCACAAAGTTTGTTATATTCTTTTTGTAAGGTGTCATCATCAATAGAAGAATAAGATGAGTCGGAGAGTACCTCATTTGAGTCGTGAGCCATGAGAGCAATTTCATCATTCTTTGGCTCATCGTCATCTTCTTCATAGTCACTCCAAGCACCACTAACAAAAGCTTGTTGAGACTTGCTTTTGGGTGGTTTTGGACATTCTCCTATGAGATGACTTGTGTCTCCACACCTAAAGCATTTCCTTTCAACCTTTCCTTTCTTATCATCACGATCTTTTCGGAAGGTTTTCTTGTCATCTTTAGGTTGCCTTACAAACTTCCCTCGTCTACGAAAGAACTTCTTGCAGTCTCTAACGGCCATGGAATATTCTTCATCATCACTATCCGAACTAGATTCTTCATCATCACTTGATTGGACTCTAGCTTTCAAGGCAATAGACTTAACTTTTTCTTTCTTGCCTTTAACTATTTCCAAATCTTTTTCCATTACCATTTCATGAATTTTGAGGTTTCCAATTAGCTCGTCAAGTGACATACTTGAAAGATCCTTGGATTCTTCAATTGCCGTTACTTTTGCTCTCCACTTCGGATGGAGTGCTCTAAGGAATTTCCTGACAAAATTCTTGCTACAAAAAGATTCATCAAGTGCTTTAAGTGAAGTAATAATAGTGTTAAATCTAGCAAATGCACTATCAATAATCTCATCTTCGGGAATAGCAAATTGTTCATATTGTTGAATAAGAAGATCAATTTTGTTATCTTTAACTTGTGAGTTTCCTTGATGAGTGACTATTAAAGATTGCCAAATTTCTTTGGCGGTTTTACACATAAAGACTCTTTCATATTCTTTTTTAGGCAAAGCATTGTAAAGCATCATTTTAGATTCATTATTTTTAGCAATAAATTTCTTTTGGTCTTCATCTTTACTATTCGTAGCTACATTATCACCATCAATGATTATATACCATAAATCTATATCTTTAGATTTCACGTAAGTTTCAAATCGGTTTTTCCAATATATAAAACCATTTGCTTCAAAAAGTGGTGGTCTTTGCATAGATTGCCCTTCTTTGTAATTTTCAAAATCTATGGATCGTTTCAAGTTTTAAAACACAATATATTTTAAAAGCTTGAGTAACGTAGCTCTTGATGCCAATTGTGGAAAACTAGAAGGGGGGTTGAATAGTTTTACCGGTTTTTCGTTTAATTATCTTTTGAAACTTTCCGTTTAATCAAAGATATAAACTCAAAGACAATATATAATATGCAAGTATAGAGAAAGAAACGATCAAACCACAACACGAGTATTTATCGTGGTTCGGCTACAAGGACTCTTTTTCCTTGCCCTACGTCCACGCCCCGAGTATCCAACTCGAGAGTTTCTTTCACTAGTCAACAAGCTCCTTTCACCGGCGGAGAAAACCTTACACGTCGCTCACACGATTACCGAGACTAAGCTAGATGTCGAGTTCTTTTACAAGGGTACAACCACTCCCGTTAGTTCTTTTACAAGGGTACAACAACTCCCGTTACACTATGTATTTTAAGGCCTAAAATACTAACCGATCACAACTGAAAACACACAATCAAATGAAGTGTAAACTACACAAAGTCTACACGATGCTAAGCTAACAAGTCTTGCAACGTTGTGTTGAATACTTGTAACTTTATATGTACTTGTGAACTTCTTTGCTACAAAAGAATCTTCACACAAAAATGAAATGTTAAAGGGTTAGATGAATGATATGAATGTGTATGTGTAAATGTAATGAGAAGTGATAAAAAGAAATTCTAACAAATGGCTTGGTATTTATAGCAAAACTTTCAGCAGCTTTGGCGGATACAGCGGATCCCTCAGATGGGTTCCGCCCGTGTATCTCCAATGTTCCGCCAGGACTGACATTAAGTTTTGCAATAAATCAATCCAAACCAACCAAAGTCACATCAACTTATTTCTAGTCAAACACTTACTTGTGTAAGAAAACTTATGGTGAGTCAAACACACAATCTTTCCTTAAATGCATATTGATGTGTTTGACACAAACTTACCATAAATGGGATGTAACATTTCTATTTTAAAAAATATAAAAATGTTGTGTTTTATATGAAATGTAAATGTAGCAAATGTCTAATTATGCAAGTCTTTAAACTAAAATTATGTTTTACTAAAAACTAAAGTTTACACTTTGTCGTTAACAAAACTTAGCAAAGATCGTAAAATATAAATAACGTTTTTAGGCGATATTTGTATTAACAACACGGACGAGTATACTTGCTCATATGTGTTTCGTTTGAATCATTGGTAGATCGTGTTATAAATTTTAAAGCTTGCACTCGTAAGACACATCAAGTAGCGGAAGGTCATTCCGTATGTTTTGTAAAAACAAATATTACAAGTACGGGCATTTAAATCTATGTGCCAAATTAGTTAGTGTGTCCAAGTCTCTTCCGCCTATATAGGAAAGATGACAGTTTTCTAGCATGGCCACAACGGAGCTACTTCCAAATTTAAACTTCCTTTTCGGGAGTTCGAACTCGTTACCAAAGAAGCCCGAGTCTGATGGAAACAATCGGGTTGGAAAATATGGAAGGCTTTTGTCTTGAAGTATTTACTCCATGTGAGACTTCTCCACTATCAAACAACTTCAGAAAATTTATACCTACAAAACACAAGCACCACATACATGTTGTATCATCAACATCGTTTGGGTCATCTTATAAACAAAACACAAGCACCACATACCCGTTTTATCACCAACATCGTTTGGAGAAGACATGAGAACTACTTTGAGAGCTGCTTAAGATAAAGATGTGTCAACAACGAAACTTATAACCATTGATGAGGCGGCGATCGTCACTCAAATCCAATAAAAACAGTTAATGCTGAAATTTTGTTACACAAGTGACATTCATAATCATCAACTCGACACTACTTATGTCAAGATAGATCTATGTTGACTATGCAGTTCTCATCATATTTGAACTATCATATACTAGGGGGCTTGATAGTGATAGGCTACAACACATGCCTACCTTTACTAGAAACGTGTAATCGTGTTCTTAAACTCTATTTATTTTAATATATTCACCGGGTATAATCCCTTTCAAAATAATAATAATAATAATAATAATAATAATAATAATAATAATAATAATAATAATAATAATAAATAAATAAATAAATAAATGTACTTGTATTAGTATAATATACATGTATGAATATGTAATAAATGCAAAGTAGAGAAGTGACATGGGTACAATGCAAAGCGAAACAAAAGATTCATTTAGAAATGACAGCTTGAGCAAGTTGCTCTTACAAGATAAAATAATAATGCAGGCGCATTAGGTGAACCACATGATATGAGAATATATTCGACTGTAAAAAATATTTGGTTCTTATTTGATAGAAAGATTGGATTCGTTACTCCCCTACAAATAGAAGATTGGTAAGTTATCGAAACATACAACAAATTCAACCAACTATCTCTATCTATCTCACTAAAACATATTTCTTTTATTTCCAACCTCATCTGACCTGAGCGTTGGAGTCTAATACGGGGAGAAAGTATCGGTTTACTCCTAACGTCATCTTTCTCTTCTTGATTGATACACATACACGTCACTTATTTGGCGATTAACACCCTCACCCTGGACGAGAGGATCAACGTATCATTACTAGTGATGTCGGTGTTAAAGTTGATGAGACATCATGATCAAAAAAGATGATGCGCATTGAAAAAATATAAAAAAGAAAGAATCCAAAAGTGTTTAAAAAAAAAGTACGAGCACAAGTTAAGCATATCAAAAAGTACAAAAAAATACTTAGAGACTCACACAGAAGTACAAAAAAATGTACTTTTTTTGTGAATTTCTAAGTCATTTTTTATGGGTCTCATAATGCTTTCATACTCACTCCGTCTTAAAATTATAATCCACATTTTCTTTTTGAGATGTCTCACAATAATCGTTCATTTTGCATTTTAAGTAAGAAAATGAGATGTTGAGATTTATAGTGAGAGACACGAGTGAGAAAACATTGGAAAAAAGAAGCATATTCCCATTCCCATTCCCAAACCCAAGTAGAAATGATGGTATTGGTTTTTAGGAAAAAACAAAAGACGAATCCGCAAAATGATATGATATGCTGCTGCTGCCAATTAAGCATTTCAAATACTAATAAATAAATCTTCAATTCAACTCAATTCACTCACATTTTATAAAAAAAAGAAGAAGAAACCCTAATTTATAACTCACTCACTAGCAGCCTGCGTAAGTTATCATTCTTTTCTATTTATTAATTTAATTTACATGGAAAACGAGGTGATTGAGTTTGACCTAGGATCAGGTAGAGATGATGACGTGGATAATGATGATGATGACGATGAAATTCATTCCCCTACTTTAGGTGTAGGTGTAAATGGTTTCTTTTTAGATAATACTAATAATAATACTTGTTCCTCATCTAGTTATTATTATCATCATCCTAGTACTAGTACTAGTACTAGTAGTAGTGGTAGTGATCTCGAGCCTTGCGAGGGTATGGAATTCGAATCCGAAGAAGCCGCCAAGGCCTTCTACAATTCCTACGCCCGTCGCGTTGGTTTCAGCACTCGTGTTAGCTCCTCTAGGCGTTCTAGGAAAGACGGCGCCATTATTCAAAGGTCTTTTGTTTGTGCCAAAGAAGGGTTTCGTAACTTAAATGAGAAACGGACTAAGGATAGGGAGATTAAGCGTCCACGCACTGTTACTCGTGTGGGTTGTAAGGCTTCTATGTCTGTTAAGATACAGCATTCTGGCAAGTGGCTTGTTTCAGCTTTTGTTAAGGAGCATAATCATGACTTGGTTCCGCCGGATCAGGTTCATTGTTTGCGGTCGCATCGGCAGATATCGGGTCCTGCGAAAACGCTTATTGACACTTTGCAGGCTGCTGGGATGGGACCACGTAGGATTATGTCGGCTTTGATTAAAGAGTATGGCGGTATTAGTAAAGTTGGATTTACGGAAGTTGATTGTAGGAACTACATGAGGAATAACCGACAAAGGAGTTTGGAAGGAGACATACAGATACTTCATGATTATCTGAGGCAAATGCGCGCAGACAATCCGTCTTCGTTTTTTTACGCTGTCCAGGGTCAGGGGAATGATTATGATGAACAGTGCAGCAGCACGGGTAACGTCTTATGGGCTGATGCTAAGGCAAGGACTAACTACACTTACTTTGGGGATACGGTTACGTTTGACACTACATACAGATCAAACAGATACCGATTGCCTTTTGCGCCTTTCACGGGGATTAATCATCACGGCCAGCCTGTTTTGTTCGGCTGTGCTTTTCTCATGAATGAATCCGAGTCGTCGTTTGTATGGCTGTTTAAGACATGGATTACAGCAATGTCTGGCCGACTCCCAGTATCAATCACTACAGATCATGATTCAGTCATACAATCAGCCGTTATGCAAGTGTTTCCTGACACTCGTCATCGTTTCTGCAAGTGGCACATTTTTAACAAGTGCCAGGATCAGTTATCGCACGTGTTCCTCCAGTACCCAAATTTTGAAGCTGACTTGCATAAATGCGTGAATTTAACTGACTCGATTGATGAATTTGAAGCTTGTTGGTTGTCACTTGTTGATAAGTATCAACTTACTGATGATGAAGGGCTTCAAGAGATATACTCATCACGCAAACAATGGGTTCCTGTGTATTTGCGTGATACATTCTTTGCTGAAATGTCTATAACACAACGCAGTGATAGCATGAACTCCTATTTCGACGGATACATAAACGCATCAACTACTCTAAATCAGTTTGTGAAAATGTATGAGAAAGCATTGGAGAGCCGCAATGAGAAAGAAGTTAAAGCGGATTACGAGACGATGAACACGCTTCCTCTGTTGCGGACTCCTTCGCCAATGGAAAAACAAGCATCCCAACTTTACACGAGAAAGTTATTCATGAGATTTCAAGAGGAGTTAGTTGAGACACTTACTCTTATGGCATCGAAAACAGAAGCAGAAGATGATGATGATGGTGACGTTACTACAACAACATATCAAGTAGCAAAGTTTGGAGAGGAAAACAAATCTTACCGTGTCAATTTTAATGTATTAGAAATGAAAGCTTCTTGCAGCTGCTGTATGTTTGAATTTTCGGGTCTTTTATGCCGGCATGTGTTGGCAGTCTTCAGAGTGACCAACGTTCTCACTCTTCCTTCGAGTTACATTTTAAAGCGATGGACGATAAATGCCAAGAGCAGTGTTATACTTGAAGAACATTCATTATTTTCTAGTTATTTAGAGTCGCATACTGTGAGATATAATACCCTTAAGCACGAGGCTCTTAAATTTGTAGAAGAAGGAGCTGAGTCTGTTGATGCATACAATGTGGCCATGATTGCTTTGGAAGATGCTGCAAGGAGAGTTTCCATAGCAGCAAAAAATGAAGGAACGATCAATGGGAGTAACAACAGGGTAGGTTTAAGAAGTAATGGAACACTGACAAAAAGGAATACGGGAAATCACCATGGAGATGTGGACCATAATTTATCAGAGGTTAGTTTCTCATGGCTTTCCAGTTGTTTGTTCTCCAAATCTTATATCCTGTAAACAAAGTTACTACCTTGCTTATATTTTGTTTTTCATTTAAAAAGCTATCTCTATCTTTCTTCTTTTATGATGCTAAAAGTAAATTTCTCTCAGTTCCTACTTATTTGGCCTGGACTTGTAGGCAGTTGAATATGTGTAGCGCGAACATATGTATAGGCTTACCTACAATGGACAAATTTTTTGCTATGGTTGTATCTGTGGGTGCTTATTTTGACTGATGAGGGTGCAGACCTTGTATGGAAAAAGTGCTTAGATATGGTTCCACTAAGTTTCTCTTTAGTTCTAGTTCGTCCTGGAGAAAATATATGTTTTTTTTAGAGAAAGTACATTGTAGGTTATAGAGAGGTCTGTTTGTAGAAGGTGAGGGAATTGTAAAAAAATAGATAGACTAAGAAAAGAAACAGATGTGCTCATAGTAAGTGTAATTTTTCATACCTATCTTAGAAGCCAAAAGATGCATACATGTCTTAGAAGGTTCATCTGTTTGTGTGCCCATAAAAAACAGCAGAAACACCTAAATTTCCATTGAACTAGTTAAATAATAATAATAATAGCTGACTTAGAGCCTCAATATATCTAATTCAGTGTTTGGTGTCAACTGAGGTGACACTCAAGTTCTGTCTCACACTCTGTTATCACATATTAAGAGCCCGAGCAATAGAGAAATGAAGGAATACGAGACATCTTGATTAACCAATTTGGTGGATAGATTGGCGAATAGCATCTAGCTCCAAGATTATATGCAGTTCTGAATCACCATATACAGTTATACACTGCATTACAAATTACCCACTATTAAAAATATTTTACTTGTTCAGCTATTTTAGGGGGAAAAAATGGTCCAGAGGTGGTGAAAGGTGGATTTCTAGAAATCGTGCACTGTTAGATTAGACAATTTTGAAATGTACTGTCAAAAGTGAGAATCATTTGCTAGACGGAATTCGGATATCTGTATATAGCAAATGGCCAATTAGAACACAAGAATTGAGAAACTCTGAGACTCATTTCATATACCTATTGCTATGCTACTAGTTAGATAATGCTAATCTGAACCTAACTATGAATTTCGTCTTGTATAAAATGCAACTAATGTAATAAGATAAATCTTGCTGTCTCAAAAAAGAAAATATTACTAGCATGGGCTTTATTTTGGAGCTTTAGATATAAAATTAGCTAAAAGGCTCCCTGATTAATTGAAAGACTTCCTAGTTAATTGACCTGTCTAAGCTGTTAGACTTGGCCATCACGTACCTCCTCAACATAGTGATGTATGTGAATGATCTGAGGACGGCTGGTTACAGCTGTGCTTGTGCAGAAAGACATATCCAAAATTGAAGTTACATGCCCATGACTCTTCTCTATAATCTTGTGTTTTCATGCAACCAATAGCTTTTTACCATCATGTGTGTGATTACCAAAATTACTTGTGCATTGTGGTCTGGAAATGCATAATGCTTTGGCTTATTTTGGAGCCTTAGAATCCCACTACTAAAACAAAGCTCCGAAGATGACAAATTGAATATGACAATACCTGATTGCTAACTGGATGTGTAAATTTATTCTTTGAATAAAAATGTGTATTTTGAATGAATCACACAACACAAGCACCACATGACAAAATTATGTTCTCATTAGTTGTCTGCTTTTCTATAGGATGAGATGGACAGAAAGATCCAAGAACTTAACAGTGAGCTGGATTGTGTTAGACGCAAGTGTGAAGTTTATAGGGCCAACCTGCTCTCAGTTCTGAAAGACACTGAAGATCATAAACAGCAGCTAGCACTTAAAGTCCAGATCATAAGATATAGCATGAAAGATTGCCTGTAAAGGTTGTGGACATGTTATAATGAATTATTTTTTGATAGCATTGGGCTCCTGTAGCTGGCTGTTTTTTTGCTTCAAATTATTGGATGCCCGACATATATATGTATAGTTCCATTGTTCCCATGGATTTTCCTCTCCATGACAGTATTAATTCATCCCACATTGGTAGTTCGGGCTTCCAATTGTACTGTCTTTGAGGCAAACCATGGTTTTCTTGTTAAACTTATAATATATATATTCCTTTTTTGTTTGAGAGTACTCCGTATTAGTTTTCATGGGTTTGTTCTCTGTTCAACTGCGTTAAGCAAGCATAATTCTTGTGGAGATGAGTTTGGCATAACTTAAGTGTTAACGCTTGCTGTGTTTTTTCTTCTTTCTCATAAGGTGAAATTTTAAGTTCGTGAAAAGCATCGTTAATGATCTTCTGATAATATTAGTAGTATATTACACACATAGATTCTCATATAAAGTTGTAAAAATATGTTCCGTCATGAAAATTGCTCCATTCATGGCTTGTCAATTGGTTGAATTGGCTAATGATACTACTATCTGACCCATGACTAAATTTAATGGGTCAAAAACTACTCTATTCATGGCTTGTCATAGCTGTCGGATTGACTCATGATATTATCTGAATACACGTCGCCATGGGTACACATCTTTGCATCACATAAATAGTACTGTAGTAATCCATTTGTGTTGAACGCTTCTTCTATAAATAGTAACCTATATATCATAGTTATTTACTCTTTTGCTAGATATCTATCGAAGACACGAAAAAGAAAGGGCAACATAATGTATAATATGTTGTGTCAAAACTTTTCATCTATTACAGCGACACTAAGCTTTTAAAATGTTGTATGAGGTGGGATTTTGCTGGTGAGCAGATGGAAATGTAAACTATTTTTGGTCAAATAACAAGATAGTTTTCATTCATGAGAAAGGAACTGGCCGCAGAACTGGGCTAGAGCAGAAATAACCTAATTTCTTTACTCATTCACATTCATCTCACAAAAACAGTTCACCGGATCTTTAAATCATCCCTTCATTTCTATACAATACTGAAGCTGCAGTAAAGCTTATATTTAAAAGGTTAAAATGTTAAATGTGGTAAACTCCATACCAATTGGGGGAGAATATTTAACAGCTTAGTAGCATGTGAGTATTGGATCCAGTCAGTACATGGTTCTGCTTACTACTATTATCTAACCAAAGAGCTGCCTTCTGATATTGGGTTTCTTCCAGCAGCTAAAGAAGATGCTTCTGGAATTAAAGAACATATGTACATCATAGCAAGTCATGAGTCCAGGCGTTCATTCTTTCAAGCTTAGCCTTGCATTCTGCACTTTAACTGATAGCTTTAACTTTTGTTCTTCCATATCTCTTAAAACTGCCAGTAGATTCGCACGATACCCTTCACACCGTTGATTTGTATCATCTAACTCACTTGTCAGTTCACGAATTTTCTTTTCCTTTTCTCCCTGAAAGAATAAATAAATACATACCCATGTCAGTCTACCAAAAAACAAAAAAAGATTCCAAAAAATTTAAGAACTTATAGGGCATTCCAAGTTACCTATATTAGATATAATCTCTAGCTGTGGCATGTGCAATGTAAAAAGTAAAAACGATTGTGACAGAACATAGATTTATTCAAACATATATAGGGAAAAAAAGACATCAAAATAGGAAAGGTAGCCTTAGAACTTAGAAGAATGTAAATGAATTATTTTTTGTGGTATAAGTTGAGTTGACATTCAAAAGTCAAAAAACCCTTCCAATGTGAAAACAGTTAAAATACGTATTATACTATTATTTGAAAATAAGGGTGGCCCTGGTGCACGTGCTCCTAGGCTCAAAGAAAAAGACGTGTTTGCACATTTGCTTCCTTTAACTAAGTTGTTTCGCACTTCCACTGACTCAACCCTAAACCTGATATTGAGTTCCATGTCCTAATATGAGAAGTGAAGAATGAAAGCTGAGAAAAATGGGCAGTAGGATGAATCAGATCAACAAACACTTTATGCAACTGACCCTGTTTTGGGCATCATGCACATGTATCCAGTTCCCTCTACAGGGTTATTACTAATTGCAAGTTTGCAACTGACGTCCCCACTATGTTCTACTCCATAATTTTAGCATGATAGGTTTACAAGTAGCAGATCACTAGAAGTTGTTTTAATTGCATGCAAATTATCCATGTAGTGTTAAGGTACTTTTCAGTGAAACCTTTGGTCATCCAGAAATGCAGTTTGTAGATAAACCCAGATAGTGAAACGAAACAAAAAAGAGTGGTAGTATAAGGTGGTTACCCGTGATTGATGTCCTTTATCCAGTAGATCAGTCTCTCCATTTGATATGACACATCCGTGAGAACTTTGTTTCTTTGATGCGGCAACTTTCTTTGCAGCCACTTGCAGAGCATCCAGTGCTTCATTGTAGATATGTATAGACTTTGCGCCTTGTTCTACAAATTTCATGGCCTCGTGTCTTAGATTGCTATAGCGTACAGTAAATGGGTCCTGAGAATTGTTTGGTAGATATTCTTCTTCCATTTCAATGCCATCATCTCTTTTGGCATCCCTAGTCCATCTCTTCAAAATATATTGAGATGGAAGTGTAAGAACATTTTGTGCTCTAAAAACCGATAAAGCATGGCGACATATAATGCCTGAAAACTCAAACATATGGCAGCTGCAAATGGCTTTCATCTCAAATGGATTGAACTTAACAATATGTGCTTTCTGGCCGTCCCCCCCAAATTTGGCCACACGGTATGTTACGACAGTCCCGTTATCTTCAAGTTTAGTTGCTGGATTAGCAAATGTCTCCAGTAGTTCCTCTTGAAATTTCAAAAAAGCTCTTCTAGTATAAAGATTAGCGGCTTGTTTTTCCATAGGAGAAGGTGTTTTTAAGAGTGGCATAGTGGTAGCAGTCTCAAAATCTGCCTTGAGTTCCATCTCATGCCAGCTGGCTACCGCACTCTCGTAGTGTTTGACAAGTGACTGAATCGACGTTGTTTCATTCACATAGCCATCTAAGAAGAAGATACTTCCATCATCTTCTTCAGGAGGACGTGTCGTTGCATCCAATTCTCCAAAAAACGTGTCTCTCAAGTAAACAGGAACCCAATGATGACGTGCATTGTATATCGACTGAAGCCATTCATTATCCGCAAGAACAGGTGAATTTCCATCAACAAGAGCTTGCCAACAAGATTCAAACTCGTCGACTGTGCCTGTTTCATAGACACACTCGAGAAACTCCTTATCAAACGTAGGTGAAGACTGGTGTAGCTTATCACGAGTATCTCTAATAATGTTCCACGTGCAGAAACGGTGACGGGTTTGAGGCAACACCTGCGAGACAGCAATCTGAATATGGTGATGGGGTTGGGTCGTAATGGATAGCGGGTATTTACCCGACATAGCGTGAAGCCAGTTTTGAAGGAACCAAACATACGACACTGAGGAATGCGAATGTAGGAACCCACATCCGAAAAGAATAGGTTGGGCATGATGGTTAAGACCAGTGATGGAGATGAAAGATGGTAGACGATGAGAGACGTGTATGGTAACAGTATCGCCAAAATGCGTGTAGTTGATGGCAAAGGTAGAATCAGCCCAAAAGATGCTACCGTTATCGATAGCGTAATAGAAAGACGGGTTATTAGCTTGCATTTGCTTGAGATAATCAGCAAATGCATTAACAAGCTGATGCTGCTCATCGCCATTCGGGATAATGCTCATATTTGTCCTGTATTATTCAAATTAATTTATGAGTGGATGGATGAAAAAAAAAAGGAAATGATGACATACATTATCTACTAGTAATTACTTAGTTTAACAGCAGATATAATATATATTCAGTTATCTAGCTTAAGGGTTTAGGGGTATTATTATTTTTTTATTATTGTTATTGAGATGATAGAAATGAAATGAAGATAATAAACGAAAACATGAATTAGATGAAAGAAATTTGTAATCACCTCCTCCGACTATTGAATTTGAATATGTCCAGCTGATGATGACGGCGGCGGTGGTCACTCTCCCTCCCGACTGATTTACACTAGTGTTTGGCTGCTGTTAAATGAATATTTTACAAATTCATATACCGGTCAACCGGCTAAAAGGTGATTTTTTGAGCAAAATAAGTCCCTTGTGATATTTTTCTTTTGCAAAATAGGTACTTGTGCGGTTTCAGTCCCTACAGCAAAAATGTTTACTAACGCTGTGTTCTCGAGTTATTTCATTAAAGAAAAGGGAAGGAAATGGAAGTAAAACACTTTCCTCCCATATTTGGGCGGAAATGGAAGTAAAACAAATTTATCCAAATAACACTAACTTTACTTCCATTTTCTTTAATGAAATAACTCGATAACAAAATGCGGGAGTAAACCTTTTCACTTTCCTTCCCTTTTCTTTAATGAAATAACTGGAGAACTGACCGTAAAGAAATCCAACACATACATGAATTTCGCAAGATTTGCGATTTAAAAAATCACAAGTTTGTTGCAAAAATGGTCCTTCTGTGCTTTTTCTTTTGCAATTTCGATCCTTTAATTTTTTTGATTTAATGGCATTTTGTATTATATTTTAATTGCATGAAAAACTTTAGGTATCTTTGAGAACATGGTCCTTGTGCAGTTTTTTAAATAGCATGAAATGTGTATCCTTAGCTATATCTATTACTAGCTTATAGACCCGTGGAATCCACGGGTTTTTAGAAGAATGAATGCATTAAGAAATTAAGCGTGTGAGCAAAGTAAGAAAAAACAACGAAGGTAAAGATTTTGTATTGTTTTTTAATGAAATAATATATATAAGTGAATGATACAATAAAGAAAAATTGATGTAACTATTAATCTAATAAACGTCCATGCACGCGGGCTACAATTTTCATTGTCTTGAAAAGCAAATGTATGTAGTGAGTGATAATTAATTGATAAGCCAATGAACATTTCTTGAGCACCTAATAAGAGTAAAAAAGAGTGCAAGTAAAAAGATGTTTGTGATTGATAATACATGTAAATATAAAAAATGTCACAAAAGATATCGTATGTATAGTACATACCTCTTCAAATATGGTCATAAATCTTGAAGAACTTCTTTGGAGACTAAATTTGATTTGAAACATATCTTAAACACAATTTGATTCATCGAATGTTGTGATTGATAATATATGTAAATCTAAAACATGTCATATCTATATTGTGCATATCTCGAACCTTGGTCATAGACATTGAATAACTATTTTGTAGACCATATTTGTAGACTATATTTATAGTAGTTTTTGATATATTACCATCCGCATAAAAATTTAGATTTTTTTTGCTCTTTGACACAGAAAAGAGTTACGTATAGTTGTTCATGTGTGAAAACAGGAC
This sequence comes from Artemisia argyi, assembly GCA_030686995.1. Lineage (NCBI taxonomy): Eukaryota > Viridiplantae > Streptophyta > Magnoliopsida > Asterales > Asteraceae > Artemisia > Artemisia argyi. The sequence continues at coordinate 30,499 of JARVZY010002334.1, read as the reverse complement.
GTGACATGTACAAACCAACTTTTGAAAGTGATTGTACTTCGCTCTTGTTTATTTTCATGGCAAATGACACTCAAACAGGATATTGTTTCCTCATGATCTTTAGCGATAAACGTTAATCAGGCGAAGTAATTCTCAACCTTGGTATGATAACCTTATTTCCAAAATGTGTTCCGTAAACTATATGTCCTTGAATAGAAGTTCTTGATAATCGAACAACTTGAAGTCGTACCCCATTACATAATCCATTTGATTATTTGTGCTTAAATAGAAGTTATAGACCCGTGGAATCGGAAATTTTAAAGAAATTATTCATTATGTAGTTACGTGCACAAATAAAGTAATTATTCATTAAAGAGTTACATGTGTGAATAAATTAACTAACAACAATAATCATAAACAGGTTCCATTACTTTTTAAAGAGAATAATAAATAATGAGTAAACGATACGATTAGCGATTCGGTTTGTAAATATTAAAACAATAAACGTTCATGTATCATCTTTTCAAACTGGTAGATAGTCTCAAAGAGTGAAAATATGCAGTCAACGTCAAACAATTAAGTAGTTCCACGATATTAACTAAATTGAGTATCTATAGTTAGAAGAGTTAAATGATTGTTTATCGCGATAGAGGACATGAAAAAGTTCTTACTCCTTGCATAGCTTCTAAATTCATACCCGACCATATTCACTTATCCCATGAGAAAGGTACTTTAGTAACTAATGACGTACATAAGTGAACCTTTGAAACAGGTTTACATTCTCTTTTTAATTGATAATGAATCATTTGATAACTTTAATAAATAAACATTGAATGAAGAAGAATATTGAAGGAAGTTCATGACCTTCCTTGACATTCTATTTACATCAATAATAAATAATATATTAATATATATGGTAAATGTGAAGTTTTATACAAACAAAGAAGCTTGATGTCCATACCTCATCTAACACCCCCTGTTTAATATCCTGCAATTTTGGCACTATAATATAATTGAAATATGCAATATATGAACAAACCCATGCTACTTTTGCAAGAATTATTAAAGACAATAGGTAGCTTAATTATAAAATATTTAAGACATCAATCACTAAGCAATAACACTGATCGATTACTAAAGTCCTGATCAAAGAACAAACTAATAAAGATGTTATGGCGAAAGTGAAGTCGTAAACGACAAATGGAACTCACGGCAAACTTTGACATATCCTTATGAATTTGAATTGAGTTTAGAATTGATAGCGTTCTAATAATAACGTTTGCTATTACTATGCTTCCCCACCAAAAACATATATTGATACATATAAATTATTCTTTCATTATACATACCAAAATGGAGATACGTGTAAGTGTTGTAATTTCATGATATATAATTACCAATTGAGATTTTTCTGAAGTTGTGAATTCCATCAAATGCATAATGAGAAGCTGCAACCGATAGCCATGAATCAGCAGCAACAATAGCAACTTCATTAAGATCTTGAGTAGACATGTTTCTTCTAGGTAAACACAACCCAACACTGGTCATGTAAATATTGGCTATAATAAATGCAACGTTACAAAACATAAGATATTTATATAACCCAAAAATGAAAAACAATCAAACAATAAACAGTAACTAAACTGGTGCCCGAGTCATTGGGTTCCCATCCATTGATATGATTCCATGCAAATGTGACACATACCTGCTATTTCCCATATGATTAGTACTTGTACACCATCTCATATAACTAAAAACCCCATTGTCTTACACATTTATACAAAAATTATAGTAAATATAACATAATGAAGTATAACCTAAATTAGATTAAACAGATATTTGGCGCTAATACCTTCCCCTTTGGTAGATAAAACTAATGCGGATATGACTGCAGGGGGCAAAGAACTTTGTGGGTACACCCAAGAATACACAGGTTTCGTATTGAAAGATTGGGCAGTTGAGATATTAGACTTGTTTCAATTGTTACACAGACTCACAACATTTTTTAAATACACAAAAGAATTGCTATATTACATTTGACACACTATTATTTATAAAATGCACACAGAATGCAATCTTTCTTGTCAATTCAAGCTACTGCCAGCATGCCTTATTGTCCAAAAAAACTGTTTATTAAATTTTTATGATCAAAATAGCAGATGAAGTACCTGCGACTGTAGATATTGAATAGCTTTGTCCGCATAATTTGCATCTGTGGTTCTTGCCATCAGATGTTGTTTCAAAGAATCTAAGGTAAACTGAATATGATCAAGGGTGTGAATGTGTGATGGTATGGTTTTCCACATTATTTTCATCAGCAAAACATGTGCATATAGTACTGTAGCTTACCTGGAAAGATTTTACAACCCTACTAATTATCTCAGACTCAATGAGTTGAAACGCTCCAAACCTTGGAAATCAATTTTTTTTTTCTTCATCCAATTCCTCATTACTCTTCTACAACTCTTGTGGCTGTGATACCAATCCACTAATATCACTCTGCAAACAAAAACACAAATATTAATATTTCTTGCCATCTATGTCATCCTTTTGAGATAAGTTTTTCTATTTATGAATTTGGCATGTTATAAATAAAATGAAACCCAAATTGACACATCTCCATATAACGGGTTAAAGTCACTTATATGTTCTACTATACAACTCCACATGCACTAAAACAAATACCTTAGGCATTAACATAATCGAATAACAGATAAATTGTAATATGAAATAATACCATGCCGTATTGGTAGAAATCTTTACATTTCCGGTAAAGATCAGCTGATCGTGCCCCAATAACCGCAAACTTTAATGCATCCATTCCACAATTGATTTCATAAAAGCATAGACATGAATAAAACACCCATAAATTTTAAAAAGTTAGCAAAAACTTAACTATTAAGCAAATCCTAAACACTCCTAATGAAAAAATGACAGCAAAACCAAATCACAAACAACTATATTGAAATGCATATGTGAATGGAGAATCAGAAAACAAATGAATAATGAGTTTAATGGCTTGCAAACATAAATGGTTATCATCTCAAATTATTAGCTTACCAAAACGAATTGTCAATTGATTATCACTTTAAAATGATAATATCAAGAACATTGCAACATTTTTTTCTTATAAGGTTAACAATCCAACATTATTTACACTAATCTCGTACCGCTGTGGTAGTGGTTCAATGGTTTGACCATGTGGTGGGTAGTAAGAAGCTTGATGGGAGATCAGCATTGGCATGTTCGAAAGAATTTTGGTTAGTATGTTGGACCGGAGGAGGTGGCAATGGAGCATTGGGAAGAGTGGGCAAGGGTCGCTGTGGAATAGCAGCAGGAGGAAACTGTTGGTGAGATTGCGATGGAGCAGATGCGACAGCCATTTGGGGTTGGGATTGCGGTTGCTGCTTAGGCTTTGAAATTTGTAATTGTGAAAGCTGTAGCTGAGTTTCGAGTATTTCATGCTTATCCTTTACATACTTTCCACATGCATAAGAGCATTGGAGGTTGGATGATGAGACGTAATGCGTTTCGATGTGCATTTAGAAACTGAATATATACTACTAATTAATAAGTACCGAATAATTCTACAATAGACATACTGTACATCAGCTTCTACCGCTTGATATTGAGCTGATCACATATTAGTTGTTTAAGTGTTTACAATTCTATAAAATTTCTTCTAAATATACAGCTTGTATAAATCACTCAATCAAGTACAGCTAACATGATCAAGCAGAATAAGAATATATACCTCTCTAACCACCTATATTAGTAACCTGATAAACCAATCTATGCTATGTTTGATTGTCAATAGATAAAGACCCAACATATACATATTCTACAGCTTCTTAGTTGAAATCTTTAGTCCAGTTTGAGTCCCAAATCCCCAATGCACGTTCACCCGATGCGTATTAGGTTCTCCACTCATGAATATTTGGTCTCATTGAGTCACACTTAACTTATCTTTCGTCCTCGAATTGCTTCTCAAAATTAAATTGGTCTACCAGTTAGTCAAGTCTTTTCACCAACCCCCTGAAGCACACGTCCCAAAACATAACCAAACACACACATTTCAGCCCCACACCCATACGCCATAAAAAACAAAGATTTAAATAACTATTTAGGTTGACTTCTAAAGGTTGGACCAGATTATAGCTTACGAAAAACTCTAGCAAAAAATAAAGAAGACTAACCATATCATAATCATCGATATTTTGATCCCACCACCGCTTTCTTCTCCATCAACACCAAGTGACCTAAATTTGAATATAAGAACAAATTTTTGGTTTTTATTCTAGGAGTGGTTGGAATGAAATTTAGTAGTTGCTAGAAGAATATAGACAAAAAATTTCAATGCACCTATATTTTCAGATATGTTCTCATATATGCCCTCTGCAGTCATGACCTTGGCAACAGTATGATTGTCTAAACTCGCCAACTCTGACACTTCACTTGGATTCTCAGTGTTAAAGTGAACGAAATCCCCTAACATATTTGGTGACCCTGAAGAAAAAAAAACTATATGAGGCAGTTGCTAACATTCACATAATGTCTTGTAAATACGTGTTAGATCTAACTTACAATCAACCTTTTTTCCTTGTAACTAAACAAATTTTTACTCTTTTGTTTGACAATGGTTAAGGCAATTAATGTAGATAGCATTGTTTAATGTACCGATAATTGTGGAGGTGTTCTCTTCTATGATCTCTGCATTCAACTTCTTGGCAACACCATGTTTGTCTAAGCTCTATAGCTTTGACAGTTCAAATGGATTCAAAAATGATGAATCAAGACTCAGAGTGCAATCGGCTAAACCGTTTATCATCCATCTTAAACAAAGTTGGACACTATGCTGACACCCTTCCAACATCTACATTTTTAAAAAAGATAGCTACTTTTAACCAACAATCATAAATATCTTCACATATCCAAAAATTCAATACTAAACTAATCATCATAAACTATAAACGATAGTTTTTTTCTTACCAGAACACATAAGATTAACGCGATTAGTGATGAACGCAACATCAATTTTCTATATGAAAGGAGCAGGCTTTACCTCTGCAGAAAAAACCAATCCAATTAAGCAATTACACAAAAGACACACAATTTTGAGTAGTTGTTAGCTTATCGAGTGAATGTAGATCAAAAAATATACAATTATTTGAAAGCTTATATAAAAAAGCCCTAATATTTTAAAACCCTATAAGCAGATATACAAAAAAAGCCACAAATTTTTTAAAAATGATTCATTATAAAAAGCACATAACACAAACTAACCTCTAAATCCTGTTTGGCAATGATCGACTTTTTAGGGATGTTGAATCTGGTTTAATCGAAGATATTCAAGGGCAAATCTTCCAACCTTTATGGTACCTTAAGCATCAAATCGAAATTGTTTTTTGTGTATTTTTGAATCGGTGATTTTGAAACTGATTTTCTTTTGTTATTGATTTTGAAACGCAATTATTTTTGGGTGACATTAAATGACGAATTGTAACTGACTGTGGAATTGAAGAAGTCTTTGAATTACAAAAGATTCAAGAGGAGGCGTGCAGAACATAATGTTCCATAAAAACTCTAAAATAAAATTAAAAAAAAAAAATCCATTATTCACAATGAGAAATCAGAAATACTAACATCAAAATCGATTTTTAACTTTATAACTAAGAAATCTGAATAAAAATCTATTCAATTAAATGGCTAATAAAAAAATGAACTTTTACTTTTAATCTGCAAAATTATAGATTCTATGGTCATTGACGGATTTCTGAAATTAGATGGATGACACCACTTCTCAAATTTAACATCCATAAGAGAAAGCATATGTTTGTCACAAATGAAAGACCAGCAAAAAAGATTAAAAGACAATTATATGAGTTTTGTAGGAGAAAAGTTTATGAATGGCTGAAAATTGAGTTGTATTGAAACTGAAAATTTAACTATTTCGTGTAGAGGATTTGTTGTTTGAAATCATATTGGAGATGATTGATTTGAACAAATTAATTGGGATGATTTGTTTCAAAATAAATTGATTGATAATTACATTGAATGCATTGACATTAAATGCTGAATTGAATCGTATAGAAGAAGGCTCCTATGATAATGCTAAAGAGTTGTAGTACTTTCTAAAAATACCGTGAAATATGGTGCAAGACACATCAGATTTTTTAATGCATAGGGTGCTTTAGAGGGTGGTACAGAACTCCATTTTATTAGAATACATAGATAGATAGATTGTTTTCACTTTTTAAGCAAAAGCCTAAACGTTAAAAAAAATACTTTTTAGTCGGTTTATCGGTCACTCATGCATCACATTGATATAAATATGAAAGTTAACGTACCACACGAGTAAATATTATTGATACATGTACTACAATGTTACATTAAAAAAAAATGCCTTATGATATTTCGAAAGTGAGTGCGTTGATTTGGGGTAGTCTTTGTAATATTTTCTTTATTAAGTCATTGAAAAGTGAAATACCCCTTAAGTTATTGAAAAGTCAAATACCCCTTTCTTATCCGTCAATATATGAAAGTGATGGGAAATATTTGTGGCTGAGAGATAAGTAGACTACGTAGTTAATAACGGGGGGTTTAGTTTTGTTAGAGATGGTGTTGTTGTTGTGGTACTATTATTATTATGGGGTGGACCCTAGTCAGAGCATGTGGCTACACTCCATCTCTTGGAACGTCCTCTTCATTAGTGTTTGGGAGTTTCCAACATCATCCCCAAGGCAGAAGCAGATGTAGAAATGGTTATGCGTTCTTTAATTCTTCTTCATCTTCATGGAGGAGGAGGAAGATGGTTATTACAAGAGCTTCTCCTTCTCCTCCTTCTAATGAGAAAAGTAATAGTAAGGAACAGCAGGGAGGAGTAGGAGTAGGCAGTAATGGGATTATCATATCTGCATGTTTTGTTGGTCTCCTCACTGGTCTCTCTGTTGTTCTTTTCAACTATGGAGTATGTATTCTTTTTCTCTATATTTAACATCATTATATTTCCTTTCTTTTATTATCATGCATTCTTGAATGAATTAAACTAGCTAGTTCATAACTTCATACTTGATCAAACATACATTCATCACACCAAACACACCACTAACCCTTAGAGCACCAGGTGTAGTGCCGAGTTATAGCTGCCACGTGAGCTTTTCAGCCTATAACTCAGCACAAAAACTTGCACGCCCCGCAGTTTTTTAATTTACTAAAAAGCTCACTAGTAAGTAAATACGTGTCCTTTGACATTCACTCCAACCATCACCTGTGAATACATACATTGCTTATATCAATCAAATTAGATTTCACCCACATTCTTCGGTTGACCATTGTAGCTTGCCGTTTATGCCTAGATTTTGATTGTTACCCACACGATACAGATCTCACAACGTTGGCAACACACGCGCACAAAGTCAATGACTTAATCAATGGGCACAATGGCAACTTTGCACCAACTTTTCGTAATTTAGTGACGAAATAACGGCTGTTTAAAAAAGGACTGGCATTTTTGCTCTTTTCCCACAATTTGGATAGCAAGTTTACCCTTTTAACCTTTATTATATGTAATTAATTAATTAGGTGCATGAAATTCGTGATGTATGCTGGGATGGGATTCCGTCTCGAGAAGGCCTTCGCCCAGGCTTGACAAATGAAAATTCTTGGGAGCGTATAGTATTGATACCTACTTTTGGAGGCTTGGTTGTTAGCTTATTGAACACTTTACGAACTTCTGCTCTTCTTTCTTCGGATGGTGATGATGATGACAAACAAGCAGATAGCGGTAGCATAAAAGCTGTTGTTTTGAAACCACTACTCAAGGCGGTTGCTGCTGCCGTTACACTTGGAACAGGGAACTCACTTGGTCCTGAAGGTCCTAGTGTTGACATTGGTGCATCAATCGCCAAAGGAGTCGCTTCTTCTTCTTTCTTTACTTCTTCATCTAAATCTAAATCTAATAATACTAGTAATGCTCTCTCTATTACTCTTAAAGCTGCTGGCTCTGCTGCCGGAATTTCATCTGGTTCGTTCACTATCTCTTCATACATTCATACATACTTACATAGTATATGCCTTTTCCACTTATCCTATTTTCATTTTAGTTTAATTATTTTAACTGCAATTTTTTATGCTTTTCTGTTATTCATTTCCCTTTTACTCTTGCAGCCTTGCCTGCACCCTTTATTAGACGGTGTTTATTAATCATCATACATAGATAGGAGAACCTAAATGGCTTCTATTTGGTTTATACTTTATTGTTTAGCACAGATGCTCTTAAAAACCACGGCCCTACCCATTTAGCTATTTGGCTATTCTCGGTGGATCTTAATGAGTTAATTGTGTTAAATTGTTATTGAACCTGTTGTGATTTTCAAGCACATCAATAGAAATAACTAATACATGGAAATACTAGTGGGCAAGGAGAGCGGGGACAGTCTTCCATTATTATTCGTCTGTCTGTCTAGGAAACCACTAGTAATTGGCAATTCTCTCAACGAGTATTAGCTACTCTTAAAGTAGAGGTCTAATTTATAATGCATCTTTTTGCAGGTTTCAATGCTGCTGTTGCTGGGTGTTTCTTTGCTGTGGAGTCGGTCTTATGGCCATCACCTAATTCTGAGTCATCCTTATCACTCACAAATACAACATCAACTGTCATTCTCAGTGCTGTCATAGCGTCTGTGGTCTCAGAAATTGGTCTTGGATCTGAACCCGCCTTTATTGTTCCAGACTATGATTTCCGTTCAGCAACTGGTATCTTTTTTCGATTACAATTCTTTTTTATTTGTCTATTAAGTGGGAGAAGTTTGTACTAACCTTGGGGGTGCGATTTCCAAGATTGAATAGAAGGAAGATAAATCCTGGTCTAAATTTCCGGTTTATTTTATTTTATTTTATTATTATTATTTTTTTTCAGAACTTCCGCTGTATCTTTTATTGGGTATCTTTTGTGGGCTGGTTTCTTTGAGTTTTTCTTGGTGCACATCATGGATGATGGTAGCTACTGACAGGATTCAGAAGACCTTTACTATGCCAAAGGCAGTGTTCCCTATAGTTGGTGGCTTTACTGTTGGACTCACAGCCTTGATATATCCTGAAGTTCTATACTGGGGTTTCGAAAATGTTGATACTCTCTTAGAGTCTCGACCATTTGTGAAAGGCCTGCCTGCTGATATATTATTGCAGCTAGTAGTAGTTAAAATAGTAGCAACATCCTTTTGTCGTGCATGTGGATTAGTAGGAGGATACTATGCTCCATCACTTTTTATTGGGGCGGCTACCGGAATGGCATATGGAAAAGTATTCGGCTCTCTCATATCTCAAATTAATCCAGTTATTCATCTCTCCGGCATGGAGGTTGCAACACCACAAGCATATGGACTGGTAATATATTTCTTTCTTGTAACCACGTGTCAAGAGATACATAGTAATTCTAAATTTCCAGTTGGGCAAGGATTATGCAATTTCCATTTTATTGCGTCTGGCGTTGTTGTTTGGATGGATTATATGTTTAATATTGTTGTATTTTGTACTAAAGAGTAAAGACACGACGAAGGCCTATCTTACAATATCATGTATGGTTTGTAGATTTGCACACGTATGATGCAAACCTCTTATAATTTTATGTCTTAAGACAGCCTTGTTGTTTTTATTAAGCTCTGGCCAGTTGGATGATATTTTCATTGATATCCAGTTTTAAATGAACATGTTTCTTGTGCAGGTTGGCATGGCTGCTACTCTTGCTGGGGTCTGTCAGGTGCCACTTACTGCAGTTTTGCTTTTATTTGAGCTTACACATGACTACCGCATAGTTTTACCACTTTTAGGCGCTGTAGGGTTGTCTTCTTGGATCACGTCTCGGTCCACAAGGAGAAAGGATGGCGTGGGAAATAATCTGCTTAAAGAGAAAGAAGATCCTCCAACTCAACAACCTGAAACATTATCCTATGACCCGGACTCACTCCTTTCTTTTAATGATGAACTCTCGCTTGTGACAAATAACTTCAATGGTAATACCGAATACATGACAAAGAAACTTCTTGTCTCACAAGCCATGAAAACCCAGTATGTGACTGTGCTAATGACCACCATGCTAACAGAAGTAGTGGCCTTAATGTTAGCAGAGAAGCAATCTTGTGCTATGATCGTTGATGATGACAACCTCTTGGTAGGTTTACTGACTCTAGGAGAGATACAAGAGTTCTGCAAATTATCAAAAGAAAAAAGCAGCCTACCTCAGGTTTCTCTCTCTCCACTATATACACATGTGCTTTCCGGCTTATATTTTTTATGATGCTATTTAGTGACAAAGGTGTTTCATATTTTAGGAACTCACGGTGTCTGAAGTATGTTCTCTGAACAATATGTGTCGGTTCCCGCATACTGTAACACCCATGATGAACCTTTACTCTGCTGAGCTGATCATGAATAAACATGGTACAGCTCAACTGCCAGTTATTTCAGAGCATGTTGCAGATCTCCCAGTTGGCATCTTAGACAGAGAAAGTATCAATATAGCTTGCAGGTTTGCCATCCAACTTGCTATTCTCCTTGTTTACTTGTTTCAGTTGACCGAGTTAGGTGTAAATTCACTTTTTTATGTTCTTCACTTCTTCCTGCAAAGCTAGGCAGTAATAGTTACAGTATGCTTCCACATCATTTTTCTTGTTCTTAGGGAGATGAACCTTAGGATACCCTGGTCCATGAGTGTGTTTGAATGAATTAACTGTGTAATGTAATGAGAGTTTAGGTATGTGGCAGTATGTCTAGTTCTAAAAGACAAATTATATAAAATTTGATTCATATTGGTGAAAAGAAGGAAGGCACATTAAGAAATTTGAGCCAGATATACCTGTTTTTAATGCCTTTGACACATCATCCGGTCCTTTGTCCGTGATGCAGGGCTTTGGCGACAAGAGAATACCTTGTCTGGTTTTCCACACTTAATGACCTCCCCGGAAACTGATTTGGATGGTGGCATATCTTATGACTACAGGCAATGCACGCTATCTGTCGCCACGACTGTACAAAGTGTACATTGTAACTAACTTACTATTCTGCTGGTTTTTGTCATATGGAACCGGGAAACTTCTGCTTCATGCTCAATAGCTGAAGATGCTTCAAAGAATTATGCTGAACCACCCATGTGTCCAATGACAGTTGACTTAATTTGAGGGTTATGTCCATTAAGTGCAGTTACCATTACAGGTTTGGCGTATTGCAAACATACTCGCAACATCAGAGTTTCATTGCTTCTCTCCTTTGATTTCAACTGCAACTTCAAACTCTATTTTCCTTATCCAAGAATCTATGAGCTTACAGAGTACAGTATTGAATATATACTAACTTATGTATAATCATTTTTTTATCACTTGTTATTCATATATGTATATGAACCAAGTATTCGCAACTGTGTTGTGCGATAATCCATCGAGATGTGATCATTTTGAGCAATATAGAAAAATTTCCCCTTGAGCAATTTGTTACTTTGTAATCAAATGTTCATCTCTCTGTATAGGTCTTTTATACTTTGGCAAATGGGAAACAGTTGAAACTTGAACAACCTATGTCAAACAACAAATTTCTTGTTCAAAAAAAAAAAAAAAAAACAACAAATTTCAACCCCTTTGGGTCGTCATGCACTTGACCTGACACTAGAGTGGGTTTTCAAACATTTTCACAAACTTGTAAAAAAATAATAATAAATAAATAAATAAATAAAAAATAATCCTTGAGCATATATATATTGTGCTTTCTAACAATTGAATAAATTGGACAAAAAGCAGATATGACTAGCTGGGTGCATTCTTGAAGAAGTTGGTGTTGAAAATTGGCAGTTGTCAAACAAAACGTTATAAACAAGGGAGCTCTCGTAGGTGGGATAGTGTGTCACCCGCTTCCGGTCGAGTTTTATAGATTTTGATGATCATCCTCTCATGTTCATTTGAGGGGAAATGTTCTGCTTTTTGTAACTGTACATTGTCATTATTGAAAAACACTTATTTTATTTTAATTCAAATGTACAATCACAAAAAACAAAACAGTACCTCTCATTTTCAAATGAATATAAGAGGATCCTTATCCGATTTCGATATAATCGTATTCATGCCCAACCCTTCCCCACCCCCCCCCCCCCCCCCCCCCCCTCCCTGTTAACAAACCGAAGCCTTATTTTTCATCGTCACTCAGTGCATGTCTTTGATCGATACCGGTTCTGTCACTCATATTTGGTTGAACTATTAACTTTTATAAATTGTTTAGAAATTACTCCAATTTAGACTTTGCAAGTATAGAAATCTTAATTATAAGAGTTAGCTACCTATAAAAGTACTTTCTAGAATAAAAGGAAAAGATCAAAATTTTAAAATAAATCAATACGAGTGATCAACTCTTTGAATATATTAAATACTTGACATGTGTTCATTTTTTAATAATAAAGTACAAGTGATGATTGAGTGATGGTATCTACATCTAAATTTAATTTGAACTTGTATGTTTTTGTGTGATTGACGATTATTTTACTTTTATGTGACCAAATTTTGTGTTTATCCGTATAAAAAAAAAAAAAAAAAAAAAAAAAAAAAAAAAATGTTTGATTTTTATTTTTGTAAAAGACAAAATTTGATCGCACGAAAATATACATAAAAATATCCCACCGGTAATACTTTCTAAATTAAAAAATGAGAGACATGTCCAAAATATAAACGAGTAAAATTTTGTTTTTTTAGCTAGAAAGTGAACTATCTTTTAATTTTTGAGCTATTAATTTTCTCAAAATAAAATGATAAATTATTACACTTTATTGAAGCAAGACTCGTTTGACCATAAACCCTGTTTGGTTTATCTCCATGACTGCCCATCTGAATATTCATTCATTCCGGCCAAATATTAGCAATTAAATAAAGTTGTTAGTTATCAATCATGGAAACCAGCAGCAGCAAGAGCGAGAGTGGTGTTATAATCGTATCCTCCTCCTCTAAAGTAAAAGGGGGAATAACTCTACAGAATCCCTTTACTTTAAAAGTGGGTCAAGTATTTACTGGCTTTGGCGTCGGTTGTGGTCTTGGTATCGGCGTTGGCAGGCCTTTAAATCTCGGTCAGTTCCTACTTTTTTCTTTTCATTTCTTCTTTATTACTGTACTTAGTATTATTAAATATGTCTTCCAATCCCAACCCCAATCCACCAGGTATTTTAATGTTGTATCATTTGTTTTGTGTTTCTATTAGATGGCCCTGCTGCTGTATAAATAATAAATAAACTAGTGTATGATTTAATCAGGTGCAATTCCAATGTTAAATCAAGTTATGGTTGCGGCTAGAGGAGCGTCTGATATTTTCTCCGGTGCTGGAAGACACGTTAACCGCTCTGTATGCTATCTACATTTCGTTTCGTGTCATTTCATTTCATTTACCTTCTCTTACTTACACGCAATCTAACTATAGTTTCGTTTTCTAGTTGAAAATGGTTGGAGCCAAGAACATCGAAGCGGGCATTGGATGTGGAGTCGGTTTCGGACACGGCTTTGGTGTTGGTATCATTTTTTCTTTTATATAATAATGCTCTGCAATTATAGGTTTTAATTAGTGTAATACAACAAATAAACTCGCGTTGTAGGTCTTGCTATAAAGCCTGGGGTCATAAATCAAATTCAAACTTGTCTCCTAGTGAGTGACCCTTCTTTTAATCATCTAATATAATCTTGTAATTATGTTAACAAAGTTGTGCATCTTACATGGCTTGATATGTTCCAGACAACTGCGACAAAGTTGATGACGAGATTTGGAGTGACACCCAATTTGTCAACCGTTGCTGGAGGCATGCTTCCTCAATCACTGCAAAGTGGTAATAGCTCCATAAGCCCACTTATGAACTTAGCAACAGGAACAAAATCCCGAGATGGAGACTTGACCACGACAGAGAAATTGACATCATTCAGTTCATCGTTTCCAAGTCGCACAGACAAGGTTATCAGCAATTTCTTGCAAAGTCCTCTTGTAGAAGGCGAACCCAGTGAAGCAAAAAATCAGGTATGTAACATTGTGACATTTTTTCCTGTGTGTCTTGTTGAAGCCAAATTTACTTACACCCTGAGATTACTTTACGGGAAACAAAATTTATATTGCTGGGAATGTTTACAATGAGGATCATTTATGATATCTTGACCATCTGTATACAATAAGAGAGGATGTTGAATGCTTAAAGTATGATCAAGGGCCACTAAACGCGTAGCTTGTGTATTAACTTTGAGTTGTTCCATCTTTAATGAATTGACTCCTACAGTCTTGTGTTTTGTAGGCTGGGCACTTGCATTCTGAGAAAGACGTGATCCAGCTGGTATGGTTGCATGTCTTTATGCTATACAATATGATCTTTAACGTTTCAACCAAGAGATATGACTCTTTCATCTCAAGTCAACATGTCTTGGTGTTAGTCATAAAGTCAAAAAGACGCTATGACCACAAAACAAATTGCTGTGCTGATGTGTCTTGTTGTGCAGGTCTTGAAACAGCAACTTGCTCTAGAGAAGCTCAAAGAAGAAAATGAGAAGCTACAGCGAATATTAGTTGAAGACTTAAAAGTTTCACCCGACAAGTTTAAAGTCAATGGGTACTCAGGTTATACATGTAGTGATTGTATCGAGTGTCGGAGGAAACAAAGAAGAGATAGGAGCGGAAGGTAAGTAAAGATTTATACTCCATGTTTAATGATTTAACAACCAACCTCACAGTGTGGCTTTTGTAACAAAGTCTTATGAAAAATACTGTTGGCCGAGTGTGAACATATGATTTTCACCAAGAAAACCTTCTTACAGAAATTTGGTTTTCCATTGCTACATTGCAAAATTCTTGGCCATTATTCCAACCCTCCAGTTTTGTCAACTATTCCACAAATCACACTAAACAGATAACTTATTTTTGTCCAACAACACAAACCTCTCTTTTCATTCTCATCCTATTTTTCGATTATTGTCAATCTATCTTGAGTTTTCTTTTGTATTAGATGTTTGAACTTCTGTATGTTTTTGCTTCAGTATGCTATTATTTTTGTACTCTGTGATAAATTGTATAAAGCATCAATTTTTTTATGTATGTTTGTCGGATTCTGAGTATACTACTTTGTATGGAGTAGTTTATTGGCTCTCCAATCCATCATCAGTTTCACATTATCTTCTTGTAAGTTGTAACCTATCTACCTCTAATTTTCTTATACAATCATGTTGTTGTTCAAAGAAAATATGCAGATGCATTATGCGGGAAAATAAAACATATAAAACACATAAGACAGCAGGAATCCAAGAAAATGACTTGATAGATGCGGTGGTACTTAATAGATTAGTTTTGCATGATTTTGTAGTGCAAAAGTCAATGGTTCCTGCCTCATTTTGCTAAACCACATCTGTTGCTTGCAGTCTGACAATCAAACAATGAACTGGTCTTTGTGAGCATGCAAGACTGATTTAGGTAAATAGTGTTTGTTATTGTGTTATTTAGTAGAATTTGTAATATAAGATTGCCATTAGAAACAGTATTGAAAATGCACTCGTTTAAACCAAGAACAGGACCGAAGAAAACAAATAACAGGGTTGAAAATGCACTCATTTAAGCCGAGAACAGGACCGAAGAACACAAACAGACAAACTCAAAATTGGACGGATCTAAAGCAGTTCGATACATTCTAATTTTGGTTCAGAAAACTAACCATAAACCAAATACAAACAGTGATAAACTTACTGTTTTATAGTAATGATAAACTTACTGTTTTATAGTTCAGAAACTATAAATGTGTAACCGTGATTGTTCAAATTTCTTTCTTAACAAAAATCAACCACTGATTACCAGATTGGTTCTGTGATCACTTATCAGCCAGCAACCTTTAAAACTCAAGAACCAATAATGGAACTGAGTTACATTACATTCAGTAAATCGTCCCTATCTAGAGTCCAATAAAAAACATATACTACCAAAGTCTGCATATTAACACATACATGGTTCACAATGTAAGTGTAAGGATATCGAGAGCATAGGGATCCAACTCTGGTCTCTGCCAAGCAAAACACCTTTAACAATGTACTTCCATCACTGGGAATGACACAACAATCATCTTGATACATTCCTTTAGGAACTTTTGAATATAACATTGTTATGGGCAGTATGCATTGAACATTTTAGGAAAAGTGCCCAAACAACCGGTAAATGTTAATAAGGTGATAAGGTAATACCCTCTACTACCATGAAATTTACAACAATTGCTTTTTGAAATGCATTCTCAGAAGTTTCTTAGTGGATTCACCTTTTATAAATAACTCAAGTTCAGAACTAAATTTGTAATGCTTTCCCTTATGATCCGAATAAGTCCTAGAATACATGTCTAATAGTAAAATCTGCAACATCCCTGGGCAGGGGAATTACTCAACAGAAGAACCTCAGCGAGAAAAATGGGAAACTTCCAAACCATGACTAATTTATCACCATCAAAAGAAAAATGAGTGGTTTGACTTCAAAAAACATATATCAATATCACTTTAATGTCTCAAGTGATCAATCATCTTATTGTCCTCCTTGAGCTTTGCTAATGTCCGGGGTCGGATGGGTCTCTTGCTTTGTCTCTGCAATTTTAAGATTTGCATTTCTCTCAGCCTCTTCTTTATTGAGTAAAGCTTGTTCTTTCATGGCTTGCATCATTTGCTTCATTGTCTTTTCCTCTTCTTTAAGCTGCATTTCGACTATCATCTCGGCCTGCTTATCTACTGGCTTCAAGTGTTCGTTAATGGCAGCCTCCTGCATTTAAATGAGCCAACTATTCAAACACAAACTTAAAATCTTTCATGGAAATGGTAACAAGGAAAAGGAGAGCTAAGGTGGAACTTCGAGCATGGTTGCGTCTTTTCTTTATAAAATTAGTGTAGATGCAAGTATCAGGCATCAAAAGTTCAAGAAAAATTCAATAATCAAAAAGAGCAAAACGTCTGAAAATCCCCATTTTCATCGGTCAACATTGTGAGCTTCCAAGACAAATGAGACAGCAGTGGATGCAAGGGGTGCTACTTTTCATTCAACTCATCATATGTAATTCAAAACGCACCATAGTATATGAATCTATTCATAAGAAGAGGTGTGATGCTAACATTACTTTACAAAACGGAACAATTACAATGGCATGTATTAGGCAGGCTTAATGTCTGCAACATCAAAGAAATGCATGCCATATAAAATGTATTGTCAAGACTTTCGACGTTGTATGCAAACCCAATTCCAGATAGAAAATAATAGGACATAAATGGCCGGCCGCACCATATAAGTTCAATCGGCATATTAATATTATGTTTCCTCTCTTCCATCATATTGTATTAAGGATCATGGAAAGCAATGGAGATTATTAATGTCGTAACACAATTAATGTTTGGCCATAGCTCAAAAGGTGTTTTTAATTTTATGACCGAAATCAAATCATCAACTGAAAAATTGATAAATTTGCAGCATTAGACAGTACTAGTTGACAACAAGAACAAAAAAAGGGAAGCTTCGTATAAAAA
The DNA here is from genome assembly GCA_030686995.1 of Artemisia argyi. Taxonomy (NCBI): domain Eukaryota; kingdom Viridiplantae; phylum Streptophyta; class Magnoliopsida; order Asterales; family Asteraceae; genus Artemisia; species Artemisia argyi. Next base: position 12,986 of record JARVZY010002334.1, on the reverse strand, counting down.
GGAGTGGGAGAACTGACAGTTTCCTCAAGCTGTTTGTTGACGGCTTGCATCTCCTGGACCATTTGGCGGATCTCGGATAAGATAAGCTGCTCAGGAATCTTCCTAATCTCTGCCTTCTTCTCTTCTGCCTACAAAATAAGCCAGGAAATTTGTGCTAAATGAAAATCAAATAAGCTTAAACAAACGGGCATTAACTAGTGTAGTATTTCATTTCTAAAAATCCGATTGATTGATTGATTGATAATTAAGGAGAAGTGAGATGGGGACCTGAGTAATACGTTTTTGGAGGTTGAGACGATAAGATCTGATACGACGTTCTTCGTAACCTGATAAAACCCTAACATAAAACATCGCTTTCCGACCAAATTCAATCAACTTATTCCTCATCCCCTCCTCCTACGAACACACACAATTCAAGAATGTAAAGAAATACAAACCAACAGGAGGTGGAGGACCGTTGTTTGATAACCAGGTTCAAAACACAAACACAAACACAAACAGAGAAATAGAATACAAGCTATTTGGGGTGTTTGACTAATGCTCTTTTCTCAAGTTTAAGGAAATGTAAAATAAATTAGAAGTAAACATTTTTAGTGTAATTTTGTTAACAATATTTTTACTTTAAAATCAAATAAATTACCTTTTTTTTATTAATTCTTTTTCTTTTTAAGTGATACTAGTACTAAAAAAAATATTGAACTTCTTTGTTTCACTTCATTTTTCTTTACTTTTCCTTTTTAAGTGATACTCGAAAACAAAATATAAAAACCAAAACATCAAGTTTCATTAACGTTCATGTATAGTGAAATTTGCATTTGTGTGGTGAACTACCTATATTACCCTTTCGTAATATAATTTTAGTCAGCTATGTCAGTTCTTCCCAACACTTTATACCGTATACAATTTTTTATTCCTCTTTCATCTTCATTTTGCCAAAGTCCATCTACAAGAAGTTCTTGAAAGTAGTTCATAAAATTGCTGGCTAAATTCTCTACATTTCGGCATTGATTTCATTCAATTTCGAAACGTTCGAGCACGTACAGTATTACGAACGCGCTGATAAGATTAGGTAAGTTACAATTGTTTACAGTTCATTATGATATCATGCGATTTTGACACGTTTGTCTACGTGCATTCCACTTGACTTTCAATTTTTACTCGTGTCATATTAACTACACGAAACTATTACGAATATAAATAGGTGAAAAAAGTTATTTGAAAGGATTTATGTGCAAAGAACGACGACTTTCATAACTTGTACTCATATATATGATGTTCGTAATGAGAAAAGAGATACGAAATGAAATGGAAATGATGAAGGAGTGAGAATATGGAATATTCTCATAAAGGGTAAAACGGTAATTATTCAAGACGTATATATTTATCCGAAATAAATATATAAGTACATAAAGTCGAAACCACAAACCCTAGGGGTGTTGTCGGATTCGGCCAACTATCCCTATAGGGAAGGGGGTTAACTAATGTACTTATGGATGATCTTAGGGTCTTCTACTTGTATTAGGAATGTCGGTAGATACCCTGTAAATATCAAGGCATCCTAAACTAGAATTTACTTGAATCCTCTAAACCCTAAACGATTTCTCCCCTCTCCCTCTCATTACATTCGGTCAATTAAGGGTTTCTCAAACACTTAACCAAATCCAATCAACCGTTAGGTTGATTCCCTAAAGGGTTTCTCAAACACTTAACCAAATCCAATCAACCGTTAGGTTGATTCCCTAAATCAACTGGGTCGACTTCATATTCTAACTATGCAAACAATCTAGCCCCGGTTCTACAATTGCAATATTTGTGAATACATGACGCGGTCTACAAAGTGAATATCCCCTACAAACAACGATCGATTAAGCATCAAGGATAAGCAAAAAGGTGATTCCGTGCAGCTAGAAGATTATTTGCAATTCAAGAAAAGCATGAACATGTAAGTAACTCTATAAATACCATTTATACGTGTTTATATTTAAGTTATATATATGATTTAATAGGGATGGTGCCATACGGGTGACCACCTTTTCCTGTTGAGTAGTGATTCAAAGACCTAATTATTATATATACTAAAAGGGGGAACATTTCACTGTAGCTACAGTGGACGAAACAGTGCCCACTTGCAAAATAGTCCCTAAGGTGAAACTGTCGTTGCAAGATAGGTCCTTTGGGGACTAACGATGCAACACGCTGGGGACTAACGATGCAACACGTCGCGAATTTTAGGGACTTTTTACGTAAAAAAACATATTATTTCCAGAACTATTTTGTACCTAACGAATTTACAAAAATGGTCCCTCAGGTTAGTCCCCCGTTAACGATCTTTTGCAAATTTAGTCCTTAATAATTTTTTTTTTCCCGATCGTTTTATTTCGATTTTAGATTAGACACAACATTCTCACAGCAACGCGCGGGTGCCCCACTCGTTATGTGCCTAAAGATGTGTCTAACCTTGTGTGACATCATCTTGATGGCTGCAGTCATTGGACCCACTTTTTCACAAACCATCAAGATCAAGCCACATATGTTTAAGCACATCTTTAGTCACATAATTTAGGTCTCCCGATCATTTTCTTTTCTTGTTTACATTTAAGTTCTTAAAATTGAGTTTAAGATTTGTACTTTTTTAGTTTTGGATTTAATTGTAAGTTTTATTGACTAATCTATAAACTTATTTGTTTTTAACTCTTAAAGTTTTATAAATTAACTTACTCAAGTTTTTATGTGTTTTTTTTTTTTTTTCCTCCAACAAAGTTGAGCCAATTTTGATTAATCCAAAGACCAGTTTTTTTATCTGTCAGTTAATTTGCCACGCGCCTAGAAACCTTTTTGTTTGTCCAATATACTGTAGTTTTCAAGATTCTTTCTAAATGTTTTAATTTTGTGTTTTCCATCTATATGAAGATATTGATACGAAAATTCTTTCATTTTTCATATTTTATTCTTAGACTTTTAGAAACTCTATAAAAAGAAATGTTTATTTTAGTTGCTATAAGGGATCGAAGTACACTCGACGTATACACAGTAGTATTACACTGGAGTACAACAACCAATGTACAATTGAGTGGAACTAGAGCAAATGTGTTTGTCTTCTATGCTTCAGATAGGTCTGGGCTTTGAACAGCAGCTGATTCTTCTTCATCGGATGGTTGAGATTCATGTTTTGCAGCAGCTTGCAGCACCCTGTTCTGGACGTTTACAGAGGAAGGTGAAGTTGGTAAACCATTGCGGTTAGTTTCCAACTTTCCAGCAGCCCATGAAATTGCCTCACTTCCCAGCTTAACAGGTACAAGAAGTTGCCTTCAAGAGATCATTCAACACGTATTAGCTCAAAACTAGCAAGCAAATGGAGTCGGTGCAGCTGATGAATATAATTTTAACTATAATCTGAAATTTACCTCACATCTCTGTTGAAATCATTAGAGCTTTCGTAAGAAGCAATCCGCTGGTATATAGTCTGGTGTGTGTTCAAAATATATATCACAAACAAGTTTATAACAAAATTACACACAAACCACCTACTGCTACAACATACGATATACTAACTGTTACTATATAATTCATCTTTGGCTACCAAAGGTTAACTTAAAAATTGATAGAAAACCTTTTTAATGTTAGATACATCGAAGAAACACCAATTAAAATAGTCATACAAAATAAATATCTTGGTCAACAATGCAGAAAAGGTAAGTTCACAAAAAACAGATTATGAAAGAGTGCTAAAACATGTGGATTCGCTAGGGATGAACAGCTAAGTTATCATGTTCATAGGGTGCTTACAACCATATATATTTAGATTTCACTAACGGTTAGTTTTGAAGTTAACTTTATCCTGAAATAAAGTAAAGAAAACGTACCAGACCAAGGCCAAAAATAGCAATGAGTTGCAGTGTCGTCTCCCACTCTGGTTAAAAAAACATAGATAAGTGAAATAAGCATCAGCAAAAAACTAATATAAGATGCTGAATTATCAGCCTTAGAGACATTTTACAAGAGGATAACAAATGGAATGCAAAATCAGTAAGTTGTTCAACAAGTCTCATGAACACCTTCTCAGACAGATATAAATTATGTCTGTTCACTTCCACCGATTTTGGGTTCATCTGTGGAAAGGAGTTCTTACATCTATTTACATTCGTAAAAGAAAATTTGGAGAAGTTACGAACCTAACAATGCATAAGCAGCTGCTACAAAACCCTGTGTACAAAGTAACCACATTATTAGATCAAAAGTGGTAGCAGTATCATAGAGGTGGCATAATGGTCGAGTTGGCAGGTCAGGTAACGGAAAAACAGGCAGGGTTGCAATGAATATGATTAGGAACATTAAACTAATAAAAAAAAATGACAATCTAGTTTTACCAATTTGGAAAATTAGGTACATGTAAGTACTAAGCAATAACAAGACATGAAAAGTGACATAATATAAATATCATCCCTTGGAATAATATATAAAGCCCTTGTCGCTTACTCTCTTATAGATAATATTTTGGAAATTAGATGTATTATAAGTTCTTAATTTTATTAACAAACTTCACACATGATGGATTTCCATACTAATAGTATGATACAGAGATCATTCATATTGTGTAATCTAAACGAAACTGTATCCTGAATATAAACATGATGTTCAAAGTGTAAAATAGCCTTACCACGCCATACCCGATAACTTGCAGAGGAGTGATAGCCTCTAGAATAGCCTCAGCTTCCTGTCATAAAGCAAACTTGGATTAACAGGCATTGGGGAGTTCATATTTGTAAAGCTTGAAACCCAGTATATATTCACAATTTCTCCCTAATCACATAGGTTCAATAACGAGTCAAATCACATAACATGTTGTTATCAGTATCACTAAATGGAGTAATATGATACTGAATACATATAGGTTTGGTTGTACGGGACCTCATATGCACAGAAGTGTCTGTAAAGTTAGATTACTGAGAGTTCAACTAGAAACCTAGGAATTAATCGGTCATCTTAATCGATGACGAAAACAGCATAAGCCATGCATAATGTATAGAAGCTTGTGAACCTCTAAAGAAAAATACCTCATTGAGTATGGTAAATGTTGTCTCAGGTTTTGGTTCTTTAACACGCAAACCCTCTTGAACCCAAGAACGGAAGCCACCTTGAACTAAGTATGGTCTCTGCCAATTTAGAGAGAAAACTTTGTAGTATTATTGACTATTGCAAATCATATTTAAATCACTGAAAAGAGTGCCACACGAGTAACTAACTAGTGTGTCTAAAGCTGCAAAATAGATAGTGCAAACAGCTTACAGGCATGCATTCAAATGTAGCAATAATGAAAAAACAAGTGTGAACATTTTAAGTTAAGTCCATCAAAGTTCACAGTCCGGTCATAAGATGACTATAAAGTTTTAAATATAATTTATAAGTTTACCACAGTTGTTATCTTTTATAATTCTGAGTGCCAGTACAGTGGGTTTACTCTCACTTGAAGTGAAGTTTCGCTGAAAATGCGAAGGGCAATCACTTTCAGAAACATAATTTCTTAAGAGGTGAGTGTAATTGAACTTGGCAGCTTATAGCATATGCTTAGGTCAATTACACTCGCGTGTTAGTTACCATACCATCAATAAATAGAGGGGCATTATGAAATGTATGTAGCAAAGTCAAAACAATGACGATACGAGAGATACTTGCCTTGATCCCAACTTTCCTCAGCGATCTTGCAATTGCCTTAGAGCGACTGCCATCAGCATCCATTACTATTACCTTCGACCCTCCCTATAGTTAGGGTAAATAGTGAGTTATTATTATGTTATCCAGAAATCCTATAACCACTGTCGACAGAAAAGTGAATGCTCAAGCTACTAAATGTCATAATTGTTACTAACAACTCATACAATAAACTTATTTCCACGACAACTTAGATATAATATATCGTTTCCCAAATCTAGTTTCAGTAACAAGATCTAATTCATCAACCTAGAAAGCTTGACTTGTAGTTAAACAACTATCTGACAGGTCACAGGGTAAGCTAATCAGTGCTTATAAGTAACTAGAAATTTGCCCGCGCGATGCGGGGGCGGATTGTTGGGGTCAAGAGGAGGGAGGTGTGGTGGTGGAAAGTGGTTGTTGGGGTGATTGTTGAGGTGGTTATAAATTGTTTGGGGTGGTTGTTGAGGTGGTTATAAATTTTTGGGGTGGTTGTTGAAGTGGTTATACATTGTTGGGGGTAATTATTAGGGGTGGTTGTTTCCATAATTAGTAAGTAAAAGTGAATTTTTAAGCCTTTCTAATTATAGAATAGTCCCAAATACATTATATAGTAGTATAGATACTTTCTTTAAAGAGCATTAATAGTGTTATGACTTCTGAGTAAAATAAATTTGTATTTTATCCGCACACTGTATGTACAGTACTACATCCACACAGCCAATGAAGAAAGACACCAAACTATGACAATAGCACTTAAACACGTAAATGGCGGGTGCTGTTACATACTTGAACAACTTTTAAGTTGCGAATAACAGTAGCGACCAAGGCATCATCAAGATCTTTCCCACTCTTGAGTAACTTCTTTACATTGCCTTCAATCTGAAATTCCATAAAACAGAATGTTAAACAAAAACTCCAAGTGCTTTAAGAATAAAGGAGGCAGTAATGTATAGTATCAACCAACCTCAGGATATGCAACACTAGCATATCGAAAGCGTGCTGTCCTTCGAAGATCAGGAATTCCATCTCTTTCTCTGAAATCCTACATATATCCCCCCGATATGGTATATGAGCCAAACTTTTGGACATTATGACACATGTTGATAGAAAAACATTTAGAAAAAGAGAGGCTCAAAAAATTACAGTCTCTTGCCTCAGGCCGGACATCAATTAGCGCAACACGTTCTTTCTTATTATTGAGTAGTTCAAAAGTTAACTTTGGGGACAAGTCTCCAGCGTATCCAGCATACGTCAAAATCCAGTAAGAAGCCCTGTGAAGATGTGTAAGCTTCCAACACCAGCAGATATCATTGAGATAAAAAAACGAAAAGAAATGAATACCATAATGTGGTTGATGTCCCAAGCAAAAGTAGAAACTGAACAATTGGATCAGTGGGATCAATCCCAAGATTAGTCTCAAAACCCTCTAACACAACATAAACCTGTCGTAAGGTTGTCCCAACAGGCCTCAAAGTCTGTTCGGTAGAATCAAGCAGATCATGAAGCTCTGTAGGGAGCGTATCCTTAAGCGACGAATACGCATAAACTACAAGCGTCCCTCCTTGCGCTAGAATCTGCTCAACCGCAACGATGGATTGTCTCAACCCGTCAACAGCAATGGCCCCTGCTTTACTCGAAACTCCCTTTGAGTTGTTACCAACTCCCAACAATGTAGTATTAAAAGACATCTTCAACTTGTTTAAAGAAGCATCAATTGTGTCATTAAGACCTTTCGACGAGAGTTGGAAAGTGTTGATCGCGTTGGAAATAGCAGTGTCAATGTTACAAGCAAGAGCACTAAGGGAATCATTAATTGCAGCGAAAACATCATCGTCATTTGTAGTATCTGTCTTAGAAAAGAATTCTGCGTATAAGTCGGGTTTTGTATTGGTGGTTGAAGCAATAATGAAATGATCAGGTGAAAGCTTAAGGGAGGTGTTATTAAATGGAAGTTTATTAACAGCAAAATCATGTTCTTTTAAAATGCTGCTGCAGCATTTAACTGTCCCACTTCGTCGTGCGTAAACATGGTGATAAACCTATAGATGCAATGCAAAAGTAATAATATTAATCTAAATCCTAGAAAGAGAATTCAAAGGGCAAATCGCATAAAAAGGTGACACACTTTGGGTCAATTTGAATTTAATTTCTCAATTTAAGGTATCAAAGTTATTTTATTATGCAATATAAGGTTTTTTTGACTTTTCGAAAGCAGCTTACTAGTCATAATTTTAGCCGAAATGACTTTTAAATATCATAAATCACATTAGTTAACCATTTCAGCCGAAAGAAATGACGAATAGCATATTTTGAAAAGTCGAAAAGACCTTACATTAGACGAAAAAATAAATTCGATAAATTAAATTCAAATTGACATAGCTTATTGTGTAGGAAAATGAATATACCTGAGAAGCAGAACAAACGGAGAGCATTGTGTTGTGGATCAGCTAGTCTAAGAAGCTTAAGCTGAAGGTCTGTTGGAGAATCTAATAAGTCATTCAGAAGGAAACAAAGCAAGGAAGGAACGAGAGGTAGTGGCTTGTTGAAGCCGTTAGCTTTTGTTCCAACCATACGTTGTGATTGTGGGATATTTTTTCTGCTCAAACTCTACCCTACCCTTATCTATTAGTAAAAATATATTAGCCCCTCATAATTTGACACCTAATAAAATCTACAGCACCATTTTGTTTGGCTTATCGATAGTCAATTCAATACTACCACACGTAGTGGCAAATTGTGTACCTGTCAGGACTTGTTAATACTTGTTAAGGGAAAAAATGTACTATGTAATTTTTTTATTTTTTAAAATAATTGTTTTTAGTATTCTAGGGTTCAATATTTAACTTTTTTAATACATAAAACGTATATCTGTCATACTCAAACCACCAAAACCAAGTGTTAAACGAGTCATTTTTATGTTTGAAACTTATGTTATTCGCGCGCTCAAAACCTGTTAAGACCTGCTAAGACACGATTTGCCAGCTCTAACCACACCTCTCAACAAAAATCTGGATTTTCTTATTTGTTTAAATTTTAGCCTAGATAAATTTGGGGGTTTAATTTTTTGTTGCATCAACTATAGCATTTATATAAGGGTTTTGCTAACCACAACCCAATAAGTTGTGATTAAGCTTTTCATAAATAAAAATTTAGCATTTAATTAACTTCAAGCTTTCTATGTATAACAATACTTTTCATAATTATAATCATTAAATATGTATAAATATAAAAATATAAGTTTATCAAATGTAATTTTCACAAAGGTTGTAGTTAACAAAACCCTTTATATAATATTATTAATTTTTTTTAATTTGGGCTAACACTATAAGTGTAAAAATGCTACCTATTTTCAAGGCTAATATAGGAGAGCCACTAACATTTATAACTCTCTTAAAAAAAAGAAAAAAAAAACAGACTCTTAGTCTGCTATGTTTGTTAGCTCATTTACAAAGCTTATCACTATCATCAGTTTGTATAAACTTTATAAGCTTATAAAGTTTTTATTTGTCTTTTAAAATTGAATTTAGCAAGACTTGTTTTACACTTTTACATCGAGGTTACACCTTATATAACGGGTATTCAAACCAAAATGACAAATGTTAAAATATAAATTTAAGTAATTCCCTTGATTTAATAAAAAGAATAATAATCTTGTTAGCCTAGTTACATTAATTAAGATTTTTATAAATTACACATAAACTAAATTTATTGTTTAAATTTTATTCAACTTTCTTAAGAAACAAGATAATTTGGTAAAAGTTGAAACATGGTAGTTGCAAAACTCATGGGAGACAGTATTGGATCAACTATGTTAAATGTTTGATAAAGATGTTATGTTTTATATTTATAAAAGTTACTTATTCATCACAATGAAATAGTTATATATATATATTTTTTTTCAAAATAAATTGATTCGGACAATTTATCTAAAACAAACAACATTATTTGATCTTGTTCAAACTTTTTAACAACCTCTTCGCATTGAGATGTGATAGCAGATTCAGACTCGAAACATATTAATAAAACAAACACTAATTCGTAATGAAATAAATGATGATAGTGGAGTTTGAATTGATATTTGATAATGCTTATCTATATTTAAAATTTATACTAGACGATTAACCACATATAGGTCATGTTTGGCAACAAGCATTTGAAAACGTTTATGAGCGACAAGCGATAAGCGGTAAGCATTTTACATGAAAAGCTTGTTTGACAACACATCAACAAACGTTTAAATATTGTGTTACCGCTCCAATCTAAATGCTTCTTGAATAAGCTTTCCAGAATTGCTCCAAGCGTTTGGATACTAAAATTACATATATACCCTCATTTGCTTAATCATTTATTTTATTTTAATGTGTATATGACATTTTTCGTAATTTTACACTTTACAATTATACGTTACCAAACATGTTTTTTTAAATAAACAACTACTGCTTACTGCTACTGCCAACTACTTACATAACGATGTATAGTAGTGTTGATTTATGTGTGTAATTTTTTCAAATATATATGGGTGTGAATCAAGTGAATAGTGAAGAAAATTGGTGGTTTAAATTCTAATTATGCATTTAAATACTTTATAAATTGTGTTATTTTTTTATAAGCAAGAGTATTTTAGTCAAAATACATTACTTATTTTTTAACTTTTAAAGTATTTGCTTATCTATAAAAAAAATAAAAAAAGACTATTTATTTTAAGTTAAATAATTGAGATCGCCTTTCTCCTCCTCCACCTCGCGTTCTCAGATGGATCTGTTTTTAGTCTACTGAATAATCATATCTAACAAACCCTAAACTTAGATATAAATTAACCCCCCCTGGATCAGTGTGGTTACTTCTTCACCCTACAATAATGCCGAAGATGAAGATCATTATGATCCTCCCTGTGCTGATGCTGCTGCTGTTATTAGTCCCTACTCCTTCCTTTTCTCTCTTCGAAGATCAAGTCGGATTCATGGACTGGTACTTTTTTAATAATCAATGCTAATTCAATTCAGTTTTACTACACTAGTTATTATTAATTGTAATTAACCAGTTCCTATTATTATTATTATTGATTAGGCATCAACGTTACATAGGCAAAGTTAAAGACGCCGTCTTCCACACCCAAAAAGCTGGCCGTAAACGTGTCGTCGTCTCTACTCATGAGAACGTTATCGCCTCCCTTGATCTCCGCCGTGGCGACATTTGTAATCCCCCTCGACTTTCGCCCTGTTTTTTAACCTTATATAGCCGCCTTATGCCTTATCTAGTTTTCGCCTTATGTTTTATAAGCTTATTATGACATGATAAGCTTAAATTGAGCTTATAAAACATAATGCGAAAACCAAATAAGGCATAAGGCAGCTATATAAGGTTAAACAAACACCCTTCCGTTATTGGTTTATTTGGTTTAGGAGTATGTAAATGCTCATCGTTTGTTTTCTATATGTGTGCAGTTTGGAGACATGTTTTGGGACCCAATGATGTTGTCGACAATATTGATATTGCCCTCGGCAAATGTAAGCTCGTCTTTTCCATTGTCTATAACAAATTTAGCAGTGTGATGATCTATTGCTTATGATTTTGTCTTTCAGATGTTATTACCCTGTCTTCCGAGGGTAGCATATTGAGAGCTTGGAACCTTCCTGACGGCCAGATGGTCTGGGAGTCTCTCCTGCCAGGCACAAAGTCCTCCAAGTCGTTATTAGTGGTTCCGGTTAGTAACATATTCTTACTAGTGGTATTTGTTTTTTTTACTTGTTGTACCGAGCTTTTTTATAAAATATATATATAACTCTTTGCAGGCCAATTTGAAGGTTGATCTGGACAGTCCGATTTTCGTTTATAGTGGTTCATATCTACATGCTATTTCCAGCATAGATGGAGAGCTTCTTTGGAAGACGGATTTTGCAACTCACGGGTTTGTTCCATTTTCAAACCTTCATGTTATTATCCATTGTTGTCGTAGCTGGCTCGTGATAAATTATCTATGATTTTTGTGTGCAGCATTGATGTCCATCAGTTGATCCTTCCTAGTGCGAGTGCTGTAGTTCATGCTGTAGGAGTTACCGATTTCTCTCACTTTCATACGTACGAAGTTGGTGTTACGAGTGGCGAGATACTCAAACATACAACTGCATCATTTCCCGGAGGCGTTTATGGGGAAATCTTACCAGTTTCAAATGACAGATTTGTTGCATTGGATGCTTCACACTCAGTTTTGGTATTAATAAGCATACAAAACGGAAAAACTCATCTTCAACAGACACATATTTCAGATCTTATTCATGGATCTTCTCGGGACACGGTTATATTACCTTCAAAGCTTTCAGGAATATTCACTGTAAGCACAGATACGTGCATTGCTTTTATTAAGGTAGACGATGAAGGGAAATTACACGTAATGGAAAAAGTTGATAAGAAGGTGGTCGTTAGTGATGCATTGCCTCTTTCAGAAGGTGAACAAGCTTTTGCACTTGTTCAACATGGAGATAGTAAGATTCACTTATCTGTAAGGCTTGTTCATGACATGAGCAGTAATCACCTTAAAGAAACTGTCGAGATGGACCACAATAGGGGATTTGTGCATAAAATTTTCATCAATAGCTATGTTCGGACAGATAGATCTAATGGTTTTAGAGCATTGATTGTTATGGAAGATCATTCACTACTATTGTTACAACAAGGCGAGATTGTCTGGAGTAGAGAGGACGGACTTGCTTCTATAATAGACGTGACAACAGCGGAACTACCTGTCGAAAAGATTGGTGTATCAGTAGCAAAAGTTGAGCACAGCCTTTTCGAGTGGCTTAAGGTATGAACTTCTTGCTTTCTAATTTCTATAGTGATACATAGAACTATTTTTATGCAAGTTACGTGTCTATAGACATTACATGTTATGGTTTTGAAGCATGTCATTGACAACTGTGTTTTTTTTTTGTTGTTGTTGTTGAAGGGTCATGTGCTGAAGCTTAAAGGTACTTTAATGCTTGCAACACCAGATGAATTAGTAGAGATACAAAAGATTAGGTTACGGAGCTCTGAGAAAAGCAAAATGACCAGGGACCATAATGGGTTCCGCAGACTACTGGTAGTGCTTACAAAAGCTGGGAAACTTTTTGCGTTACATACAGGAGATGGCCGTGTTGTCTGGTCTAGCCTACTGCAATCTCTTCGCAGCTCTGAACAATGTTCTCAGCCCACTGGTCTTAAGTTACACCAATGGCAAATCCCGCACCATCATGCACTGGATAATAACCCATCTGTCCTTGTCGTTGGTAGATGTGGACTCTCTCTGTCTTCTCCTA
>JARVZY010002333.1:0-93000 GCA_030686995.1 Artemisia argyi | reverse complement strand
ATAATGTGTTTGATTCACGTTCTTATACACACGTACTAATACTAAGTAAATATTATGCAAGTAATGAACAAAAAACAATAAGTTTTGCTTAACAAAAATCGATCCCAAACCCTAAGGGTGTTTGGTCGATCGGATTTTAACAAGAAAAGGAAGAGAGAAAACTTCAAGGTATTGTGTGTAAAAAGTAGAGAACAAATAACCTTGAGTTTGTTTATATATTTGAGTTTACTTGGAGCTCAAGCAAAGGATTAGGGTTGGGAACCCTTGACCGATCGGATCCAAGCCCAAAGGTGGCTTCCGGATCCTTCTTGACTTACCAAAAACTCATACATATAACTTTGCTTTTATTCGTCTAACGGTCATTAGCTATTATCCGTTAAATACTAATGATCATTAAGTTTTTTTTTTTTTTTTTTTTTTTTTTGAAAGGCGATCGTTAAGTATTTTGTGTTATTAATAATTATAAATAACATTTATAAATAATTATTTATTTTACTCTTCATATGTAAAATGTGCAATCTCGTGATCTAGAGTTTGATCCTAACACACGGCTTATTATTTTATGTCTATAAAACTAACAGTATGTTGGTGTCGGCTTCAATTGTTGCATCGACAATCCTTTCATAATACCATCCTATCATGTTATCACATGTTACTTAGAGAGCTTCGTTAAAATGCAACTATTGAACGTGTGTCGTGATCATAAAGATTAAACATAAACTTTAATATAACATAATTTAACTTTTCAATACTTGCACGTAATCATATGCCCAAATGGGCACATACTATCGAAAAATTCAATTACTAGAAACTGCAAAAACACACTTTTTAGAGATTTACCAAAATCGACACATCGAGCATTTTGATTTTGCTCGCCCTCCCCTTTTGCTCGACGTTTTCGGAAGAAGACAAACATGTTTCGCTAAAAGACAAAGAACATGGAGAGTAAAATGATTGCTCGCCTCATGTTTTGCTCACTGTTCTCGCTAAAAGACAGAGCATGGCAAGCAAATGCTTTGCTCGCTCCTTTTAAAAATGTTTGTTTTGGTAATATACGACATTGCCATCTTTTTAGGCAAAATTGGTAGAAACTGCAAAAACTTTGAAATATCTCAGATTCAATCCTTCTCTAATCATATACTAATCGTATTTTTCTCGTGTTTATTTTCCATCAACTTTGATAGGATAATGATCACAAAATTAAAAGGTAGAGAAAAAAAATATCCCAGCTTAATATTAACAAGACCATTTCAAAAGTAATGACAAAATTCTTAACTTATTTATGTTTCTATGCTTATGCATAAATATGAGTACAACCGAAAACTGTGTTAGTTTTCTTTAATAAAAAGTAGTTTTAACTCACAAAAAAATGACAAACTTGTTAACTTAATATATAAGAAGTATAACTTAAAGTTTTGCCAAGCCATAAAAGGCTATGCTGAAAGGCCTATAAACATATCATGTTCAAACCATAAGAGCAAACAATAGACCATTCACCAGGGCAAAGGAAATGAACAGGGAACAAAAAGATAAATGTCAATCCAAACCAGACTAGATAACGATCATAGTCGCAATGTTACATTTTAAAACAGATAAAAGAGTTTAGGCTAGGAAAAGCATAGTAATTTCCAGTGCACAAGAAACAAAAGACAATAATCCAGCTTGCAGAGTATATCATAAAGCATACAACAATTCCCAAGGTGAGATGAGATTTTAGCAGTAAAACATAACTCGCTTGACATTCTCCTTGAGGGCAGGAAGTGGCCTAACTGCAGCATTTGCACCTGGTGAACGTGTGCTTCTCGCGCCACCCATTGGCCCACCACGACTTGTCATCGACCCACTGTCTGAAGTGTCTGGCTCCATGTAGAATCGTGCACGGAAGGCTGCCAGATGAGCATAGTATGCTGGTGGCACTGTTAACATCATACACCAAAAACAAAATAAGAACGGTAAATTTCAAATAGCAATTCAACTCCTTTGAATTTAAAATATTAGAGGTGCCAAATCTAACCACTTGATGAAAATGGGTAGAGAGAGTAAAACTATGCTATCATTTTCTATATTAGTTAAAACTTAATCCTATTTTACCTTTTTTTTTGCTCATCAGCAATAATTGAGACTAAAAAACAATGCTATTACATTTTGGTTAAACAATGGACACAGACCAAGTGCTATTACCAGTGGACACTTACCACTTGATGAAAATGGGTAGAGAGAGTAAAACTATGCTATCATTTTCTATATTAGTTAAAACTTAATGCTATTACAAACTTCCTACATGAAAATAGGAGCGGGGAGCACTTACCAATGGACACAGACCGAGTGCACCTAGCATATCTGTAAAAGTGAAACATAAAACCAACTTAATTCAGAAGGAAAAAAAAACGAGCACTACAGAAGATAATATCATATTATTAACATAAGAAAAAGATGAACAAATAACTTGTAAACAAAGAGAAAGGCAATTTTGAAGCACGGATCATGTATGGTTAGTTTGAATTATAAAAAGAAGTCATACGTGTAGCACAGGTTGTTTGTGAGTTGTTGCAGGGCATCAGCTTGAAACTTGTTCTCATCCCACAATACATGATAATGCGCTGGACGGCTAGTACCCTGTTCAACATTATAATTTGCATTGCAATATGTAAGTGTACAGTCAGCTAAATAACTTGTAAAGAAAGAGAAAAAGGTAATTTTGAAGCACGGATCATGTATGGTTAGTTTGAATTATAAAATCTCATAGGATTTGTATATATAATGCGTAGTATCACTTATAAATATTATTCCCCCACAGAGGGCCCTACACTAGTAATGCATTATTGCATATATGTATGTATCTTACTTGAATTCCTGCATGACTGCAGAGGTAGAAGTCAAACTCTGTGGGATGACATATCTTGGAATCAACGACCGTCCCTAAAAGATTTCGAGATACAAAAGTTAAGTTAAAAATGAAAGAAAGGATGACATACAAAAATTTATTATTGTTTAAAAGCTAAACTGCATACCTGGTAGAATATTTCCGCTCCTGTCGGTTGAATTACGATCATGATGGCTGTTAGCAAACAGTCTGGTGTGATGACGTTTTTGAACCACCACAAATGTTACTGGAGGCTGATAACCTGGCTCCAAAGAATGGCATGCCTGTTACAAGTTAAAGGGGATGAATAGGTTAATATTAACGAGATTGCTTTAAATTGAAGAAGCAAAACCATGGCCTGATTTACAATATATATTATTATCACCTTGCGAATTGCATCTAGCTCAAAAAGTAGTACTTGATAAAACTGGCCCTCACTCACTCCATCCCTGCATGGACAAGTTCACATCATCAGAGAAGAGAACACAACTTAAAACAATATTACTTCTGAATGATTCAGTATATTTTTATTACACGGAATCTAAAATCTTTTTAAACCTGATTGAGAACTTTAGACAAAATTTCTGGTCAAGCAAACCTAAAACAAAAACAAAAACAAAATACCTATAGAAAATAATTCGCTGTGGCTTTTGCCCGGTTGCTCTACGGAATGATATGAGGAGCTCCCTGTTTTTTCAATGCATAGTAACAGAAAGTTATCATACTAAATGAGCAAGTGAAAATTAAAAAAGTCACATGATAAGTGAGGTGGATAGTTTTGTGTTATTTAAATAAGGTTGGGAGAAACAAAATGAGCATACTTGATCATGCCACCAGAAACTTTGCCTTTATTTGGGTCTTGCCACTCCTTATACAGATCTTGGATAAGTTCTTGACGGTGGGCTTGAGCACAAACCAAGCCAGCATACTTTGTTATCTCAGGCCAATCTTGAGAAGCAACAACCTATATATATGCAGTTGAAACAACAGTTTCCTTCATTAACAAGTTCAAAATCATAGAGTAAAGTTTATTTGATTGTTTGAAAAAATATATTGATTAGTAAAAATGAGTACTATACTGTTACAGTATTATGCCAACAATTTTAATAAAATGAGTACCATAGCTACATGAAAGTTTATTTACCCATTTGACCCATTATAATAAAGCATGACCCTAGCTGACCCATTCATATGTAAATGGGTTGTGGCACATTAAACAAATAAATGGGTCACGTTTCCACCTCCAATACAAATCGATAAGAAATAACATTAGCATGTTTCACATACCGCTGCAATAGAGGGGCTTGAATCCTCCCCAGGATGGGGATGAGTCACGTCAGCCCCAAAAATGATGGTAGGGACATCACTGACATTTGGGATACGCCTTGAAATTGCATCAAGAAGAACCGTATTCCTTCCTCCAACTTTCACATTGATTTTTAAAGCAACGTTGGCCATGTACTGCTTACTCATCTTAAAGACATGTTTGGTAAGACAGCACTGAGAAACAATTCCAAGATCAGTCTCGCAGATTCGTTTCAAATCACCTGCACATAGGAAAAACATAAGACAACCAAAACCTTTCATAATCATTCTACGAAACCTATAATAAGTATAACAAGAAACTAGAGGTGGCATAATGGAGAGGGTCATGATGGTTAGATAACAAGTGAAAACAAGTCCAGGTTAGAGCATATCATCCGTTAGTACAGGTCACAATGAACAAGGCCAGTTCTCGTTAAAACGGAACACCATCTGTCTTTTTTAATTTCCCATAACTAGATAAATGTGTTAACTGTGATGGCAAAACAATTACATTACCATCACAATCCAAATCTTCGAATAAAAACTAGATAACGTGTAAAGTCTTAGCTAAAGAAATTTTTAAAACCGGCCCATAAGAAAATGAGGCATAACTGCCACCTCAACAAGATTTGGTTGGGTAAAAGTTGATACCGTAAAGAGATCCATTGTTGTCCGGCAGAATGACAATGAGCAGATCAAGCTCCTTCTTTTGAGGCTGGAGCTTAGTCATGGCATCATGAAAACGAGCTTTTAACACTCTCTCAACCTGATCAGGACGACCACTTAATGCCGGAAGCACAGGTTCTGGATTGAATGCCTGCATTAACAGATAAACTTCAAAAAAATGGCACATTTAACTAAATGGCATGTATTGAAGTTAAAACAAGGAGGGATCTTTGACGTACCATGCCAGAAATATTACACATTTGGGCGAGCTCGTGGCAGAAAGCTCGAGCAGTATTATCTTGTACATTGCGTGCAAAATTTATGCAAATCCAGCTTGCGACTCTCCCTCCATTGACCATTTTCTGAAACAAATAAAATGCATCTTAAACTAATAGAAAAACAACAGATACTAGATGCAATCAAGGCATTTCCATTTAACTCATTAACATTTTATTAACACTGGATGTGCATGCACCAAACAAAACACAATCCATTACCTAAACCAACTTAATAAGATTGGATCAAAATTTCGGAATACTCATCAAGCAAACTTACAGCAATATTGATATTAAAGGTAACAATTTCAGGTTTTCAACACGTCTATAAGAAACATGAACTTCATGTTGCATTTAGTGATAGCAGGTCAACAAATAAAATAAAAAAATATAGCAAGAAAACTGGTGATATGGCCCTTTTAACTCATTACCAAACCCGCCCGACCTGCCCATTTTGCCACCTCTTCTTATAGACTTGATACAATAACAGATACTGTTATGACACAATATATACAATAGCTACCTTGTTCATCATGTTCCATTGACCCACTTGAGGCAAACAGTCCTTTTCACGACCTGTGTCATGGTACTTGAGCTACAAAAGCATAAATATGAATAGTCAGAGGGAATATATTAATAGAGAGTCAATAAAGAGAAGTCAAAAGCGATGGCTATTTACCCAAGGAGGAGGCAATATCCTAGCTTCAACAGAGGCTAGCCTTGGACTAATTTTGATCCCAAACTCTTTAGCATACGGGTCATTATCGTAATTGTTGGCTTGCACTGTCTGCAGAAGCATCAGACATGTAAAATGAATATTAGCAAACTAAGTGGAGTAATATAAACAAAATTTCAAGAGACTTATAAAGAACATCTGTCCATATTCCCAGATTCCTAGCCTTTTAGTAAACCAGATAGGAAGATGGGTGGAACACTTAGTACGAATCAAAACAGGCTGAGCCGCGTTGGGTTGACTAACAAATAACAAATAAATCCATTTTGTAAGTGTTGTGGTTACTTAAATTTGCAAGTGCCACATTATTAAAATATTATATGAATTACAGTAAAAAAAACTGTGGGCGACTTTCAAACCAGTTGAAACCTGAGATGTTCCCAGTTAGCTAAAAAAACCCTATTTGAGCCATTTGTAATACAGCACAGCGAAAATTAACCTAATCATAAGTAAACTGGCCCGGCCTTGGCCCAGAAGGCCTGAAAAGACCTGACTTCTTACATGTGGTTGGACCGGTCCAAGGCCCGGGTCGGTCTATGCTCATATCTACTTTAAATATATAAATCCATTATAGTTGATTGAAAAAAAAATACAATCATAATGATGTATAACAGCCCAAGTGCCCAACCCCACAAATTGAACACCCATGTGAACATTCAAACCATAAATATGTGCAAGAACATCCAAACTGCAGATTTTCATAAAAGATGTCTACTGAAATAGATGAGATTTTCCCACCTTTAGGATGTCCTTCTCTCTCTCCTGAGGACGTTGACAGGTGACTTTAAGTAAGGCTGTAATTTGTCTTTCATTCAGCCTCTTTGAATACCTCTGACCCTCTACAATCTTGCAGACCTGACGATTATAACACAGATAAAGTTACTTTACGAACAAATGACAACAAAGAGATAAAGTTATTCAAATGACTAACCTCCATAGGCAAATAATTTGGTCTCTGAGTATTCCCAACTTGTAGGCATGGCCATTGTACGTGTTGAATCGCAAATCCATATGTCTCACGGAAGTACTCCACCACAGATTTCATCGTTCCTCCTTCGTCCACCGGAAAGCTGATGTTTGAAAGGAAAAAAAATATTATCGTTTATGCTAGTTATATGAAGGTAAAAACAGATCCATAAAATGAGCTATTATTACTTACTTAAGCTCTCTTGTTGCCTGAGATGTTAACCCAGATATGCGATACTTCCTGCGCATATTTCCACGATGTGTTACTTCGACCTTGACTCCTCTTAGTGCCTTTTTAATCTGTTAAATAGCAAGAGGGAAAAAAGACATAAATTCCATTACGCAAAATAATCTTGCATCAAAATAGAAACTACATTATAATTTTAAACCTGCAAGCATAATTCAGTATCATCTAAATTAGAAGCAAAAGATGTGAGGTCACTTGTTTTCCACAGCCCCTTGAACCCTTGATGATTCCAAATTATCATATTTACTGCAGAATAAAGAATCTAACCTTAACACGATCAGAATCAGATAATGGTCTTGCTGTAAGATCCCTGTTCAACAGCTGATTGACAAAGTCAATCACAGGCAGTGGCTCGATAAAAGCAGTGGAGGACATATCTGCAGCACCACAACGTCAAACAAACAGGGTTAGTGTATTGGAAATGCTGCAAGCCAAAAGTATTATCCAGTTACAGCACTACAGCAAAGTATCAGAAACTTAAACATCATCAAACAAACAGGGTTAGGTGAATTCATATATTAAGCATATTAACCCCCCACAATTCAATCATTAGGCCCAAAACGCATACGAACCAATATTGAGAGACAGTCCCATCTGAGTCGGGCGAATGCTCTGATAGAAACCACGCCAGCTTTCCAGCCCTTCACCCAATGGTTGCCTTTGACCCAGATTAGGGGAGTAGAACGATCGGCCCACAGGTGTGTACCTACATAAGACCCCACATCAACAATCAGTGAACACACCATAATATATGGTTAATCATCACCAAAAATACCAAATCAAGACTTAATATCCTTACCGGTTAGTGGGCAACTCACGAAGAACAATATCCAACACTTGCAGAGCTTCTTGTGGAGCATCTGCCTGCCTTCCTTGTAAAAACATTCCTAAGTGATGCAAGTCTGCACGTGACGCCAACTTGATAGCAACTTTGAAGTCCCTCTCTCTCCTGAAACAATACCGAAAAATAAGATTGTTATCAAACACCACCCCATACATATAGTTAAGCAAAAGCAACTAAACCAACAAGGATGCAAACCTTGTGCCTCCTGTTCCGTCATCATCATCGAGCAGAGTAATTTTGAAATCCTTAGAGACAAAAGGGAGAGGCCCAGCCGTATAGAGACTCTTTCTTCCATCATAAGCCGGAAGACGTTTCCCAAGATGAGATTCCTTGTACAGTTTCACCAGCTGTGCCATCACTGCACGGTTCACACCACGTGAGGTCACTTCAGGTGTGATAGTAACCTGCGCAAACCACAAAAGAATATCAGTCTCAAGTCAAGCAATAGATAATTTACGAATCTATTTCGACCACAGAAACTCACATCATATTGGTGTAACTCCTTGTCAGGCAGTTCCACGAAGAAATGGTTGGCCTTCACAATGCAGCGATGTCCTGAGACACCTTTTCCTGGACGTAAAGGGAACCTCAGTGCTTTGCTAGAAGCAGGTGCAGCCTGAACAGGGGTCTCCTCAGCGGAGGGTGGTTTCAGCTGAGCCATTGCTTCGTGCACAGGCTGATTAGAAGAGGAACCCGCAGATGACTCGGCACGCACAGGTTGCATAGTGACCCCGGGTTGCTGGGGAGCCTGTGTTGCTTGGTGCAGCTCGGGAGTTGGTGCATACACGGGTCCGGAACCAGCACCGCGCTGAGATGGTGCAGTTCCTCTTGGAGCCTGTTGTTGCTGAGGCCCTGCACCTCGCCCTTGCTGCTGCTGCTGAGGAGCCACGCCACCTCGTCCTTGTGGTGGTGGTCCCCTTGGAGCCCAGCCTCTTCCTCCTTGTGGAGGTCCGCCCTGTGCACCTTGATAGCCACCCTGTGGTGCTGGACCACCTCGCCCTCGGCCTTGATAACCACCCTGTTGCTGTGGCGGCTGCTGCTGTTGCTGTGCTTGTGGCCTTTGTTGGGGCTGCTGTTGTGCCGGTGGCCGTGGCTGTTGTTGTGGCTGCTGCTGTGCAGGCGGACGTTGGGCACCAGCAGCACCCTGAGGCTCAGAGCTCTCTCCTGCACCAGGAAGTTCCGTTCTCCTCTTCCTTACCATGATGATGACAACTGAAACAATCACAGAATAAATAGTAATTAAATATCAATAATCACAAACAAATATTAACCAAATTATTAATAAAACATATTAAGCTTTAAAAAATTCGAAAAAACAAAAATATCATGAATAACATATACATGGGGTGTTCGTTTAAGCTTATTTTTTAACTTATGTGATTTCGGCATGTTTTTCATAAGCCTAAATGACAAAATTTGAGGTTATGAAAAATAATCCGAAATCACATAAGCTCATAAGCCGACAAATAAGCTTAAACAAACACCCCTATAGGATAGGGGGTGTTTGTTTAAGCTTATATATATGGGCTTATGAGCTTATTTGATTTCGACTTATATTTCATAAGCTTCAGTTTTCTGGCTTATTTGGAAACTTGTGGGCTTATATATGTTTATTATTATATAAACTTATATAAGCAAGTCTCCAAATAAGCCAGAAAATTAGGGCTAATTATATATAAGTCGAAAAACAAATAAGCTCATAAGCCACATGTATAAGATTAAACAAACACCCCTATAGTACTTTTTCAACCCACAATTTAATAATTTATATAAATCAAACACATTACATCATCCTTTACACTCAACATCAAAACCCTAAATAAAATCACATCTATACTAAATATAAAAAAACACACCATAGTTGACTTAAAACCCTAAAAATATCAAACCCTAAATAAAATACCAAACCCTAAAAAAAATAAATCACATTTTATTTCATAAAACTATCCACCACAGTCAAAATCAAAACAATAATAAACATGCATTACATAAACAGTACCCAAAAATAAACCGAAACCCTAGAAACCCTAAAAAACGAAATCAGTGCAATAATAACGAAATTGAACACAGATCGGAGTATAATAAACAAGAAAGAGTACAGATCTAATGGAATTGGAGGGTAAAAGAAGTGGTTTATACCTCAAATGAAAAAAAGGGTTTTTGTTAGAGAGAAGAGAGAGTGGGGTGGGGGTGATGATGGTGATGATTGAACGGTTTGTTTGTTTGTTTGTTTGGGTGAAGGGTTATAAAGGGTTAAAAGCCCAGTGAGTCAATGAGGCCCGTTGGTGTGGCAGGTGTGGGATAATGACTAGTCCTTTTGGGTTAGAGGCTATTTTAATGGGTCATGTTTTTAGATATAGTACTAGTACTTGTTTCTTTTTTGTTTTCTTTTGTTTTCAAAGATGATTTATTGTTAAGCCTAATTTTTTTTTTTTTTTAAATCGACGGCACACGCAAGGTCTTTTGCGCGTGTTGTGACATGTGTACATGCTCCATTGTTGACACGTTACTCTATAAAAAAAAATAGAGTGTAGGGTGTTTTTGAACCAAAAAAAATTATGCAACCGTTTATAGAAAAGTGTATAATCACGGGTCACATCTTCATCTTCAATTTTCATTAGATCTACCTAACTCCAAAGCTTCATCTTCAACCTCTAAAAAAGTCTCAAAAATCTTCGCCTGAACGGAAATCAGATATTGTTTTGTAAACGGGGTTTAGTTTGCAACGAAAATCACATAGTTTTTGTAAACTGGCTAGTTGGACTCTCAGTTGGTCCCCATCTTGGTTTAGCCCCCATCCGAGAATCAAGTATTTGTATAAGAGGGTTTTGGTCCCATCTAGTGTGCGCGGTTGACTCTCTGTTTGATCCCATCTCGGTTTAGTCCCATCTGAAAATCAATTTTATTTGTTGGAGGGTTTTGGTCCCTATCCGAAAAAACAATAGTTTGTTGACGGTTTTTGATCTTGTCAGATTATCTTTGACAACCACTTATTTTAATTGTCTAAGTATTCCGATTTTATTTTGTTAAAATGGCGAATAATCCTCGACATATTCATATATTAATTTTTTAATTATTTGTTAATGTTTCTGATTTTTTGAATCTGTAAGTTAGTGTTATAATTATTGAATCATGTTTATATTTGCAGATTTTTTATGCAAAACTTAGCCAAATGTCATATATACATTCCATTCATGATCTTTTATCCGGTATTGAAAATCATACAAGTACTATACGTTTTCAATTATTTAGGAGTAGTTGTTTTGGTTAAATTTATCAGTATATGTTCAAATTTATCAATATAAATATAACTTTTAGTTTTATTTTATTTATGGTTTGAGATAAATAGTATATTTATATTTGAATCCTTATTGGATAAAAATTGCATTAATATAAATTATAAATATAATCCTAAAAGAGTTTTAGGTTAATAAAAATTCACAAGTTTGATAAACCCTAAGACCATCCCCTCACACCTTTGGTGACCGGTCGACCGAACCCACACAAACACACATCGTGTGTTTTTTTTGTTATATGATACTAGCCTTAGGCCCGCCCCGATGGGGCGCTAGCATTAAGTTTTATTATTCAAAATATAAATGTCTTACATGTATTCTATAAAAAATATTATATATATAATGCGCAAATGCATAATCTTGACCGGAATAAAATTTGTCTACAAAATTGAGATTTGTCCAAAAAACTGAGTGAAGGTAAATAACATTGATTGTCATATTTATAAAGATTAAACCATCTACATTCAGAAAAGTTAAATAAAACTAAAGCTTGTGGGCTTATGAGCTTATTTGATTGTTTCAAATAAGCCTAAAATTAATACATAAACATACAGTAAGCCTCAAATTAGCCCACACATACCTAACCCTATGTGGCTATGTTTCAACTAAAAATCAAAGAGATGACTCACTAATTATTTGTGGCACATTCAAGATTACATATTAAAGCACCACTCTACTTAACCAAGAAAAAATGCACTGCATTAACTTGTATCAAAGAATATACTACACTATGATCAACCAAGGGTACAAATGCAAGTGTAACTACCAAAATCTAAATAACTTTTGCAAAACTGGACGTCTGAACCTGAACTATATGACAATAATGAGGCTTATATCATTCAGTTTTGATTATTAAGCGGGCCAAAATTTTCAGAGGTTAAGCACTTTTCATATTTAATAATATGTATCTACTAATACCGGAGTGATGCGATAAATGGAAAGATACAAAGGGATATGCACACTAATCTGTAAATACACAAATAATATCATAAACTTCATCTCAAGAACTAGATACTCTTGACTCCTCTACTGTAAATTCTTGACTCGTTGGCAGTCATCCACAACTGAGAGATAAAGTAATCATGTACCTGTATATGATGTAACCTGATTAGAGTGAGTCAAACTTGCTCAATACCAATTTTGTGAACGCCAAAGAAGTTCATTTTCTTAATCTTTTAATACGTTATGTACAAATTATACGAATGTAAATTCGACAACCTACCCATGTCCATTACGGTTGTCATTCTTCAAGGGTGTTTAAGACTCTAATTATTGCCGTGGATTATTCTGTTTAAGGGTGTGTAAGACTCTAATTATTAAGACTCTAAGTAGAAAATAAGTTCACTTTATTCAAAGTTTCTATTTTAGTTAAGCATTTATTTTATGCAAGAAAAAAAAATAGTAAAAGTTGTCAACGTTTTTACTTAAGATAACAAAAAGTTTAATTTAAGGTAAATTGTCCTGCTATGCAATCAAAATGGTGACATAGGGCGCATGTGAGTAACTTTGAGCATGTTGACTTTAACTTGTGTGATTAACGTAAAAGATCTTAATTCTAATAAAGTGTTATCTAATTATGGTTGTTTGACTGTTTGGGTAACCTAATATGAAAAGTATCAACTCATAGCATTTTGAAAATACAGTAACTTGTTTTGGGTATCTAAACATCATGTGGTGTACCAACTTATTTTCTTTTAAAACCATCGTAGAGGTGATAAGCTCTTATAAATAGGTTATCCTAAACACCCCCAAAAAACAAATATTAATAGCTTTTATAGGGAGAATCTGTTGGAAGGAATTTTATGATGAATATATACAGTATGTAAAAGAAAAAAACATGTTGAGAAATGGCGTACCGGGTGAAAGGACAGACGGTGATTTCTTGTGGAAAAAATAAACCTGCTCAAAATTATAGAGAAAGGATAAAGAGTACTTGCGTAAGACAAAAGACACATTGGTCATTGTGGGCCAAATTTGAAGACAACCATCGCTTCCCTCCATCTTCAGTCGCTAACAATCACGAAATGTATGCCATTATGATAAAGAAACAGAAGTGCTAAGTCTTTGCATACTTTTTATTCAATTGTATATGATCAAATATAATATCTTTTCGAAGCCACCTCGTGACGTGACCTCTATAAATAGATGATGTAGATCTAAAGAGAACCTCCAATGATAGTGATGCATCAATATGCTTACCCAAACACCCCTGGCCCCCTAATAAGCAATCCTAAACACACCCTAATAATGACCATTAAGCAATCTGTTAGGGAAACACACTAACCAAACTACCCACAACAACAAAACATGAATAAAAATGAAAAAATAACCTGTTTGATATTCAATCATTGTTATCGAACACTGAAGACGAAGATTAATTCGACAAAGATTAATTCAAACATACATGTTGCTTGTACTCATGCTTACTTTTCATATAACATCTATATTAAAAGTTGAAACTGAAAACTTATGATCATAATCCAAACATACATGTTGACTGTAATTAGAAACTTCTACTTGTGGATAAATAAGATAATTTAATACCTTTAAAAGATTGTACATTGTGCTGAGTAATTTACTGTCCGATAAGTTCTCATCCATCCCATTATCATTGTTGAAAAAACGGATTCCAAATTATCTTCCCAAGAAGCATTCCTAAAATACATGCCCAAGACCAAATACACACCTAACTGCTAGGAAATCATAATGATGATATAAAGAGTAACAAAAATGTAAATTAATTTTTACAAACATAATAATTACCTAACACCAAAAGTGTAAATTAATAAACATCAAACTAAAGTTCATACCTTTATAGCCTCATTAGACTTTGAAAATGGTTCAGCACCAGGTTGCGTACCATATCTTCAATTAGTTGTTGACTAAAGAAACATCAATCACACGTTAATTGGCTATTCAACCGTTTATACAACTTTCAATAAGAAATTAAATGTTTAACACATAAATTATGATTTGGGGAATTAGGGTTTTATGATTATTAAAAAATGTAACAATAAGCAAATACATTATTTTAAATTAAATCATTTAACCAAAAAATCATATCAATCACCGAATACTAAATATACAATATACATATGAATATCATAACAATAAAAGAAGATATACAAAAACCGCACAAAACATATGCAAATCAATTTACAGTTTTTATTTGTGATTTAAATTCAATTGAATAATAAATTAAGAAATTACCTCCATTGAATGATGAATTTCCTTAATACTCTAGTGTTTGTAAAAACCGTTCTTTGATCATCAAAAAAGGGACCCTTTGATCATAAAAACCTATATGAAGATAGTAGTTTTTGTTCAATTTATCATTTGATCTAAACAAGCTGGGAACGAATTTTTGTTGAGCAAATATTAACGGGCGGGAAATTTTTTTGGTGGAGAAATTATTTGGGAGTTTTCTTGTTGGTGATAATTGTGTATGTTTGATCTTCCGGGTATAGGATATGTTTGTGTTAATTTGTTTGCATTAATTAAATTGGCGACAATGCATAAGATCCATTGGATCACTTTTATTTTCCAGGTGTCATTATCCTAGAGTTTTGGGCAAAGGTTTCCTTAGAGAAAGCTTGTTTTATATAGTGGGAGATTGTATCACGTACTTGATCGTTTGACGAAGATAGTTCAAAGCCTAGCAGCTATAGGACCTTGATTGAGCGTTAGTGTGGATATTGGATTGGCCTGAGCTACACTTGGTCATAAGAGGCTTTGTTTCTTTTGGGTTCTATGAGCTTAGATCGAACTGCGGGAGTACAAGATTCATTTGTTCGTGTTTGGTGGTAAGCTAAGTATGTTATTTATATATACTGCAAATGATTAATTAATAGATGGTGCATATGTTAGTTTTAACGGATAAAAATTAATGAATATGTCCGGACTCGAACTCGAGACTTCGGGATTGCACACTTTACGTATGAGTTTCAATTAATTAATAATTATTGTTTTAGTGACGAATAATTATTAAATTCACGAAATGAGCACTTAACGGTACCTAACGACCGTTAGACAAAAGATGAAGGACTAGATTTGAAATTGAATTAAAGAATGCTATGGATTGGGCTTGTGTGACCCATGTTTGGCCGATCCATGCCCTCTAGGGCTTGTGATTGTGTCTTTTGCTCCAAGCTATGAGAATAGTATAAATACATGCCTTCATGTATTCACTTTCTCATCCCTTGATTCATTTGCAATCTAATTCTTCTCCTTCTCTCTTATTGAGCCTAGAAATCGAACTACACCCTTATAGGGTTCCTACTAGATTTCCTAAGCTCAAATCTATTCTAGTTTTAGTTGATCAACTACACCCTTCTAGGGTTCCTACGCGATCTTCTAAATATTATGTTTGGATTGCTTGTGAATTAAGAACCTAGCTTTTCTTATTGAAACGCTACTAATACGTGTGTTCAAGAACGAAGTGTTGGCATACTTTTGCTAACAAGGTGATTTGCCCTATTCGACTAACCCTAGTCGATCCACCATTAAACCCAATTAGGGTTTATAGTTCTTGTTCCATTGGTTTCTTGTTCTTGCTAGAAATCACAAAGAGGTACGCATCCTTTTATATTCGGTTAATTTATTTATATGTATTTGATCTATTCCGCTGCGTACTCTTTGATGTTTATGTGTTTATATTATTGTTATGATTCACATATTCCCACAATGGCATCAAGAGCCGTTAATACATGTAATATATTACCGAAACACATAAAATTGAATCGTTTGATTATTACATGCTTGGTGTTCTTATGTTTTTTAAATCTCTCTTAAACCCTAGATTTTTTTTTTTTAATTAATAAGTCGACTTCTATTTATTTTTTATAAATGTTGAATTTTTTTTTTAATAAAATTAGGGTTTTGGAATTTTGAATAAAAACTTGTAGAACCCTAGGTTGCATGTAATATTTATGTGTATATAAATGGATATTGGTGATATGCCGTTTGGTTGCGTTCCTGATTGACATGATTATATGTTTATAATATGTGCTATTTGGGCATCCATGACAAACCATGCATGTGTTGTCTTGGATAATGATGATTTGGTTTTAAGATTTCATGCTTATTATGCGATTTCATTATAATTGATAAATTGTTTAGTAAATATTATGAATAAAGATTACTAAAATTTGATTAATTATAATATTAGGGAAGACCCTATTAATCGTATATAAATCAATTGTGTGTTTAAAATTGATTTTAATTTGCATGTCCATTATTGTTGTCGTTTGTTTATTTTATTTAATTACTTTGGTTTTATATGTTTTGTGACATGATAGTAACAAAAGGGTAATTTCAAAATAAAATATTAAACGGACTTAATAATGGTGAAATCTTGTTTTGAGCTTATATATATAAATCTTGAACTTTTGGTTGATTGATCGCGACTGTATTAAAAGGTTGTAAGGTGAAACTATTTTGACAAACTATAAAGTGGGTATAACGATGGCTTAGCATTAAATTGCGGCCTTAGTGAGCCTCCATTCTGGCTTGACGCCCGTCTGTGAGTCAAATTTAGTTTTACCTAACATCCATGATAACTACGAAGCACTTAAGGCAAAGTTGTAAGTTTCTCAACGCCTCAATCAAAACTTTGGAGATTTAAGCTCGTAAAGAAACTAGTGAGTAAAAGTTTTTTACATGAAACATATGCTACAAGATGAATGCATGACATCTTTGTACATATATTTTGATTACACACATCAAATTTACTACCCTTAAATTTAAGTTATATGCCATCTAATGAAACGGAAACACCTAAAATTGGATCTACGTCAGGGCGTAACCTGGCTAGATTGCAATGGAGGGGCAAATTACATGATTTCATCACTAGCACATCAACTGGTGTGGTGTAATTATATGAGTTTGCTGTTTCTTAAGTTGGTTAACTTAATTGAGTTGATAGTGGGACTGATCACTCAAGGCATAAGAAGATGGGGATAAAACATGCTTACATTGCAACTGCGGTTGGCAAATATGTAAATCCCATCAATTATAGGAATTGCAATTGAATATTGGCAATTGAGGTTCGACTCGAACCTTATTGAATACCGTCATCACTAGCAGATCAACTAATGTGATGAACCTATGTCAATTTGGATCCTAGTTTTTTAGTGAAAATTAAATGGTTATATGATTATGAACCATGGGTATTTAATTTTCTTGAAAATTTAATTATCGAAAATACTAAAATTGAATATTGTAATTCTTTTTAATGTATTAATGCAACATTAAAGCCGTAAACGTGGTTGGTCTTAAATTGGTAAATTGATCTAATTCTGCTTTCAAACATAATGTTTGATTGAGAAAAATTTACCAAAATGACAGAAAGTCTATTTTTCATGAGAGAAGAATAAGACTTAATCCTATTCCTTTTCATGATTGAGAAAGGTATGATAGGAATATTAGAATTGTCTACATTCTAATATATAACTCATAACAATCTTTAATATTTAAAGATATAGCACATCTTATTTTCCATAAAAATTTCATTACCCTGATTTGGTGAATGAATTCTTCTATAACAAACAAGGCATTTGGTTAAATGGAAAATATGAGTTATTAGAAGCTGGACAGATTACCGCAAAATTGGTAAAAGGCAAAGCTAGTATTTTATCTAGTTGTTGTGCTTTAAAGGTGCTACATACCATTATAGGGATGGTAAGCCTATTAAGGAAGAAGCTGCATGCCCAAATTCTTCAAGTTAATATCATTGATGGATAATCCATCATAAACATGGTAGAATACACATTTTAGAACATGAGTAATTATTACGTATGGGTCTTTCTAAATGTGTAGGAAAGTAAAAACAAGCAAATTGTTTTCACTGGTTATGAAACACGTACAATGTTGTCAAATCCAGTGGGAGCTTTGTGTTGTTTACTGAATATAGAGTTATTGTTATCTAAATCAGTGGGAGCTACAAGACTTAATTTCTGTGTAGTAACCCAAATTATCTTCAAGATAATTACTTTCAAAATGTAGACACTCATGTTCTTAGGATAGCCATATGCATTTCCTGACAAGAACAAAGTAGTCCTACATCTACTTATGACACAAATCATATTGAAGTTCATAAACAAACATATGTTGTGTTGTTTATATACTACATGATATTGTTCTATGCACAAGTGGGAGAATTGTTTATTGTGTGCAAATGAACAATACACAGAAATATGATTATAGGATTCTCTTAATTGCAAGGTAAGAGATAAATGTTCTAATATGACTTATACATTTAATGTGTAAGATTATCTTATGTAGAACATGTGTCATGATTATAACAAAAGACTACTTTTATGTCTTATGATATTCAAATTAAAAAAAACACTTGAATTTGCAATTTACGTCAGGGTGTAACCTGCCTAGATTGCAATAGAAAGGTAAACTACATGATTTCATTACTAGCAGATCAACTGATGTAATGGAATTATGTGAGTTTGCAGTTTCTTAAAATTGGATAATTCATAAAATGACATAAGCAAATGAAGTAGTAAATTAACTTGAAATTACTAGTGAAACCAAGTGGTGGTGTTCACAAATACTTTAGTTATATATGTTTATATTTTCTTATAAACATGAAGTCTTTTAACTATTACAAGACTTATAATAAAGTAAGACGTTAAACTTGTTATGTTTTAAGCAAGAAATCATTGAGTTGATCAATGATGTACAACGTATAATGGGAATATAACAGTTTATGTCTTCTTAAGACATGAACATAAAGTGACTTGTTCAAAAAGTACTTATGTTATATAACATGCAATTGGCTTGGAAATTCTATTGTACCATTAAGTTGACTCAGTTGGTAAATAGTTAAGCCAAAAGGAAATAAGTTTATCTTACATATTGTTAGTTTGTCTCACAATATTAATTATAATAAAACATCACAAGTTGGTGGTGTGTTCAGTTAGGAAAAATCAAACTCTTGTTATATTGTTTGATTAAAAGATAAATATGACTTCTTTTATTCCAAAAGTTATTAATGTTAGAAAATTGAGTATGAATTGAATATACTCAATAAGACTCCAACCTAGAAGATTAAATAAGACATTATGGAATGTGATGAATCACATTAAAGTCTTAAAATGAACTTCTGATTTGTTAATAAGTAGTTTTAACAAACAAGAGTCAGGAACTGTAAAATGCTTTTGTAATATCCCAAATGAGAACGATTTAGTGTTGCTCATCTTGCTAAAGTATTTATAGATAAAATACAAAAGGCAAGTGGGAGTTTTGTTTAGATCTTGAAATATCAAAATATATAATCTTCTAAAACCACACTAGTGAAAATCATGATGAGATTTGAGATGTAAATGTTAAATCTCAACATGATGAAATTCTCATTCATAGATCCGTAGGGATGTCTCAGATATTTAATATGCTGAGAATTATGAATTACAGGATCAAAGTAAGCTTGTTAATCATAATGACGCATTTACTAATTATGGTAAATTGCTCATACTATGAATGTTAAGATGTTGTCCATAAAGATAAGTCAAATTTGAAAACTTGGTTTATCTTAATGAAGATGAGTTTCTACAAGAGAAGGAAAACCCTAGAGGTTTAAAATCTTCATGTAATAAATTACATGACGAAATTGTATACATATTTTAATGCATGTCTTATGACAATATTATTAATAATACTTAAGTCATTAACTATGATTGAATACTCTTTTCTAAGCACATTAAAGATACAAAGATGGTAATTGTTATACTCATTTTTTATGAATATGAAATTTGACAATGGATTATAAAACATCTTTCTTATGTAATTACTTAAGCGAGGACCATGAGTAATTAAAAGTTTTATGAATTCATTTAAATCTTTGAAAGTATACAAAATGCAAGAATCCAAGTATGGATAAATGCATGCATCGAGGAGATAAGTCTTATGTTTAAAATATTAAATCCATGTTTGATTTATAATTTAAAATAAGATAACTCCTAAGTAATTCTGAAAGCTAGTGGGAGTATTATGTTTACTTACTTAAATCATATATGTTGTATAACATATAGGAAGTAACATTCTATATAAGTTAAATGTTAAGTCATAACTTGGAATGAAACTTTACTTGAAAGATTTAATAAGTAAAACATACAACCTTGAATATATGTTTATTGATGTAAACATGTGCGGTAAATGAATCTAATAGAACATGATATATCATTTAGAAAGTTTAAATGGATATGTAGTACATGAATGAAATTTATGTTGGACACGAGAATTTTTCACGTACATCATATTGTTGTTATATCATGCTTTGATAAAAGATGATTTGACAACATTGATATCTAATTGAAAGATATTAGATAAGTTGTGTAATGAATATTCTAAAGGAATATATTTGGATATAGAATCACATCCTCAGCTAGGAACAATTTCTAGATTCTATAAATGAACAATTTGTAAAATTGTCATAACCAACAAACTTGAAAGTTTGGAAGGAATAAAACATTACACATTGAAGTTTACGGAAAAGAGCATATTGTTGTTTGCATACAATGTTGCTAATAAAATTGAGATGACACTCAATAGTAGTCATGGAAGGATTTCATCCTTGTTAATAGTCATGTGTACTAGTTATGCTTAACGAAAAGCATAGTTGCATTATACGTTAAAGAATAAGAATACTTTAAACTTTAAAAGGTTTGGAAGTTTAATTATCATAAATTGTATGTTGAAGATGTCATACATATTTTATGATGTATTGTGTGGTTATATCAAATTATTTGAATGCACATATACAAGAATTTCGTTAATTGAATTCTTGAAATAAGTATTCTAAAAATTCTGATAGATAAAAGTTAGTTGAATAATACCTTATCAACAAGTATGATTATCATTACTTGGGCATAATTGTCAACAAGTATGATTGTTATTACTTGAGACAAAATTCATTAACAAGAATTTTTCATGCATTGATCTATTTAGTATTTGGATAAGGGATGTTAAGCAATTATTATTAAATAATGAATTAAAGTACTGAGTACGTTTGTTTTCATTAATAATAGATTGTATCCCATATTTGCATGTTTAATCCATGAATAACTTATGTTATGTTATTCTAAATAGTCCGTTGTCAATTAATGATATGGGAGTATCATTGAATTAAGACAAATCTGAGTTTTGGTATAATATACTTAAAGTATATTGATGGGTAGGACATACTAAATTCACATGATATTCAATAATTGAAAACTTGAATATAGGACAAAATCCCAATTACATGATTGTACTTATGGATGTTGTCATTATAGTAAATCATGAATATTTATCCTCAGACTTGAGATACCAGGTAACTACTGTGGTATGTGGATGTAGCTCATTTTCTGTGAGATAATCTAACGCTATCCTTAACTGGTAGTTATAAGGATTATTTTCAGAGGTGATGCAAAGTTCATAGGTTATGCTTGTAGTCAATACAGGATTTGGTTCCTTCAAATTTGTTTTGAAGTTTAATACTGTTTGGCCACTCGTAGGATTAACAAGATGTTTGCATGGCCATGCCCAAGGTCTATCTGGAATGCGTTCAGATGAATTGGTAATCTTGCATGATCATAAATAACGAAAAACACTAGTTAATTATGGAATGACTTCGATCCATATCCATATTAACATAGTATTAGAATCAAAAGGATAAGTATGATGATGAATCATCAAATGTGGTTTTTTCCAGGAAAACCATACTCGTGATCGTTCTGGGGACATTGGCGTGTTATGCTAGACTAACCATTGTCATTATTACATTAATGTATATCCGAGTTGGAGCTGTTAGTTTTAACGGATAAAAATTAATGAATATGTCCAGACTTGAACTCGAGACTTCGGGATTGCACACTTTACGTATGAGTTTCAATTAATTAATAATTATTATTTTAGTGACGAATAATTATTAAATTCACGAAATGAGCACTTAACGGTACCTAACGACCATTAGACAAAAGATGAAGGACTAGATTTGAAATTGAATTAAAGAATGCTATGGATTGGGATTGTGTGACCCATGTTTGGCCGATCCATGCCCTCTAGGGCTTGTGATTGTGTCTTTTGCTCCAAGCTATGAGAATAGTATAAATACATGCCTTCATGTATTCACTTTCTCATCCCTTGATTCATTTGCAATCTAATTCTTCTCCTTCTCTCTTATTGAGCCTAGAAATCGAACTACACCCTTATAGGGTTCCTACTAGATTTCCTAAGCTCAAAGCTATTCTAGTTTTAGTTGATCAACTACACCCTTCTAGGGTTCCTACGCGATCTTTTAAATATTATGTTTGGATTGCTTGTGAATTAAGAACCTAGCTTTTCTTATTGAAACGCTACTAATACGTGTGTTCAAGAACGAAGTGTTGGCATACTTTTGCTAACAAGGTGATTTGCCCTATTCGACTAACCCTAGTCGATCCACCATTAAACCCAATTAGGGTTTATAGTTCTTGTTCCATTGGTTTCTTGTTCTTGCTAGAAATCACAAAGAGGTACGCATCTTTTTATATTCGGTTAATTTATTTACATGTATTTGATCTATTCCGCTGCGTACTCTTTGATGTTTATGTGTTTATATTATTGCTATGATTCACATATTCCCACAGCATATGGATCTCATGGGACGATAACTGTTTGTGTAAGTAAGTTATTTTAATAAAGACTTCAGTTGCATGTTTTATATCTAATATTACTGCTCTATTTAATGGTTAAATAATTTTTAAAATTTATTGTATATTACATTGTGTCGGTATACATTTTTGGGAATATTTGGACTCTTTGGTAGAATTTTATTTATGAGAAAATGGGGAAGAGAGAGGGTTATTTCCCCCAAAACTTATATTAATGATGAATTCTTCATTTGTGTTGATCCTTATAATCAAGGTCATCTATGTTTAAGTTTAGGTTTCAAGTTATCAGTTTATGTTTATTTATAGCAAATTAAGTATGGGATGCGTGATGAAATACGTTTCATCTTGAATCATATTCTCGAACGCTCAGATGCTCTTTCCAACCCAAACTTCTCATAAAAAACTTTGTGTCAAAGATGCAAGCTTACTAGGATATCTATTTTTATTTTTCTTTTTTGTATTTATTTTCTAGTTTTCTAGACATATTATGAACTAGATTTGTTCTAAGTTTTCCTTATGATTTTATGTGGTCTAAGTTACCACTTTTCGTAAGATATTTTTATTACGTGGCTATAGTTCTTACTTATTGTGTTATCATTTTAGCGTGTTAGTTTTACATTACTCTAATTATTTCCCTATCCTTAAATATACATTGTAGGACAATAAATATTACAGTGTAAGACTATAATCATCTAACAAACAATTTGTTTTTAGGATATTTTTTACGATCTCCTAGCAAGGGGGAGCCTATGTCATATTTGCATATACTCGTCGTTTGACGATCTTATTATCGTGCTAACATGTTTTTTAGCTCCAAAATCCATCGTATTCTCTTGACGCCCTCATCAAGGGGGAGCAACCGTCAAGGGGGGCACATCCATTTGTTAATTTTCTTTCGACACTCTTTTTGTCTCGATAAAAAGGGGAGAGAAAAGTAAAAACTAAAATTAAAACGCGTAAAACATTTATTTATATTTTACGATATTTTTAAGTTTTGTCGATAACAAACATAAATCTATTTTAAGTAAAACCTATAAGTTTTAAACATATAGTTACTTTTAATACAAATATCGCCTAAAAACGTTATTTATATTTTACGATATTTGCTAAGTTTTGTTAATGACAAAGTATGAACTTTAGCTAAGAGTAAATCATCACTTTAAGTGTTTAAGTCTTGTTTAAACTAAGGATTACATTTCCTTTTAAACAAAACATTGTTTTTATTTCTTAAATTAGAAAGAGTCTTGTCACATCATATTTATTTCTTTAAATAGAAATATCACATCACATTTATGGTAAATTTCTCATTATACATTTATGAAAAGAAAGTGTGTTTGACTAACCATAAGTTTTCTTGTGCAAGTTTGTGTTTGACTAGTATTTATGTGATGTGACCTTGTTTGGTTTGGAAGATTTATTGCAAAACCAACTGCAGCCCTGACGGAACCCTGGGGGTACACGGGCGGAACCCATCTGAGGGTTCCGCTGTATCCGCCAGACCTGCAGAAGGTTTTGCTATAAATACCAAACCATTTGTTAATTTTGAGTCATCACTTTAGGACATATTTTCATATACTCTCTCAACTAACTCAGTAACATTTGACTTGTGTGATCCTCTTATGTAGCTAGGGACTTCACAAGATTATTAAAGAAGTTACAAGCTTCAACTCTAAAGTTGCAAGTCTTGTTAGCTTTGTCATGTATAAGCTTTGGTAGTTTATACTTCATTTGTATCATATGTGTAGAAGTGATCGGTTAGTAGTTTAGGCCTCAAAATATATAGTGTGTCGGGAGTTGTTTTACTCTTGTAAAATAACTAACGGGAGTGGTTGTACCCTTGGTTAAGAACTCGACATCTGGCTTAGTGTCGGTAAAAGTGTAAGCGACGATGGGAGTGGTTGTACCCGTGTAAAAGAACTCGACATCTAGCTTAGTGTCGGTAAATGTGTAAGCGACGTTGTAAAGGTTTCTCCACCGAGAAAGGAGCTTGTTGATTAGTGCTTATAACTCTCGAGTTGGAAACTCGAGGCGTGGATGTAGGGCAAGGAAAAAGAGTTCTTGTAGCCGAACCACGATAAACAATCGTGTTATGGTTTGATCGTTTCTTTCTTTATCTTTGCTTATTACATATTGTCTTTAGTTAGAATTGCTAATCACACGTAAAGTTTTTCAAAGAACTAAACAAGTAAAGTTAGGATTGTTATTTACACATAAAGCTTTTCAAAGAATTGAACATATAATGTTGTGTTTATATCTTTAAACAAACATAAAGTTTTAAAAGATATTCAAGTTAAAAAGCGGTAAACTATTCAACCCCCTTCTAGTTTTCCATAATTGGTATCAAGAGCTACGTTACTCAAGATCTTTAAAATATAATGTATTTTAAAACTTGGATCGATCCGTGGATTTTGAAACTCTCAAAGAAGGGCAACCTATTCAAAACTCACCGCTATTTGAAAAAGAAAACTTCTTTGAATGAAAAAGTAATTTTGAAAACTATGTAAAATCAATTGATCAAGATCCTTGGCATATTATTTCTTTTGGTGATTTCAAACCAAAGAAAACAAGTTTTGAAAACCAAGTTGACTATTCTAAACTTGATAAAAATACTAAAGCTAAGATAATGATTTATAAAGTTTTATCAAGTATCAAATATGAAAGAATGCATTTTTGTCAAACAGCTAATGATATTTGGAAAAATATAATCAACTTTCATCAAGGAATATGTCAAATCAAAGATGATCAATTTGATCTTACATATGAATTAGAAGTTTTAGAAAAACTAATAGATATACACTTGGTAGAAGTTAATACATGTGCTACTAGTTTAAATGTTTTAAATGAAGGTACAGGTGAAGATGAGTACGTGTGTCTTGATGAACTTGCTTGCGAATCATGTAATGAAACGGATGTTGTAGACAATGATCCGGTGGTTAATTGCCAATTTATTGAAACAACAAGTAAGGTACATGTTGTAACCAAACATTTTTGCTTTGACACATTCATCTTAGAATTTTCTAAATTAGAAAATGAGTCTAAATTTTTAGGTAACATGAACCTAAAAACTATCTTTAACAATGAGTCTTCAAAATCTTTTGTGAATAACTTTGAAAAGGAAATCTTGTTAGAAGATAAAATGTCTAGACTTGAGAGTAATGTTGAAATTGATCTATAATGTAAATTATGTCTAGAGTACAAACATGAGATTAAAAAGCAAAATGAGAAAAAAAAAATACTAGCTAAATTTGATTAAAGCTCAAAATCTCTTGAAAGATTGTTGAGGAGTCAAAGGTTATTTGAAGATAAAACCGGATTAGGATTTAACTCAAAAGCACCATCAACTAGTAAAACAAAGCAAGTAAAATTTGTTAAACCTAGAAGAGAGATTTAGATATAATTCAATCTCAAATAGAAATTCATGATAAAAGGATTAAGATTATCATGCTCTATGCTTTTATATGATTATCTAACCTTCTTGGATACACGAGCAATTAAGTTTCCAAGCGTGTCGTCAAACAAGATTTTTCGCTTTGTGTTTATTCTCTTGATAACATCTCTATGCAATTTAAAAGGTACGCATTACTTCAACTTGATTTTGATTGTCTCTTGTTTCTAACATTATGTGTTGTAGTATGTATTATTAGTAGTATTCTAAAGTGTTTACCTGCTATTAGTAATAACAATGATTAGATTCTCTAAGACTATGAATTTCGTCATTAGTATTAGTAGGAGATATAAGGTGTTTCGGTTATTTAACCGTCAAGAGATAAACACGAGAAACTCTTGAGTGAGTCTCACTCAACTCTTGTTTACAAGTGAGCTAACTAAGAATTTCCTAAGTGTTAAAATGTCTGACACTTTTGTGATGCTTGCAAAACAAACCTTTGTAAAACAACATTCTTAAACACCATACTTTGGATCTTAAATTTTGTTTTATTTCAAAGTTCAACCACTCCTTTATGATAATTTCACATAAAAACACACAAGGTGAAATAAATCACATTAGCATACATTAGGATGTGTGGAAGAAAATGAGTTTTCAACATCTAGGATTTACACATCAAACGTGACACTTAGTCTTATGATGTTGTACCTCTTGTACTTTTTCAAAACAAATTAAGTTCATAGTGTCTCAAGTAAGAAAACCCAAAGAGTCAATGAGTCGTTAAATATAACATTTAACGAGTGATCTCCCCCTTCTAAGATATCATCTTTGGTAGATGGTGACTTAGTCGAAAGTCCAATGATGGCAAGACAAGTATGTTGTGTAAAACATTAAGGATAAAAGTACAAAATAGCATCTTTTCACCTTGAGTCAAACATTGAATCAAGCAAAATTGACATAAGTTATAAAACTTGATTTATAGGTCATAGTTGTGTCTAAATAAATTCAACAAAAACAGTTTTTGGAATTTAGAGTAAAACAACTAGTGAAACAAAAGTGATTTTTCAAAAGTAATCAAGTGATTAAAGTGTCAATATTTAAAAGACTTTTTGATAATAAAAGCAAGCCCCAAAAGCAAAGGATTTTAACTTAAAGATATTCCTAGTTACTCTCTTGTTCTAAATGGTTAAGTTATTGATGACTTATCAAGAATGAGATTAGCAAATTCGTAGGTAAAACTAAACGTAGAGAAATGTTCGGAAGATTACTTGTTCTCATAACAATTAGATCCAACATTATGTTTAGTGTTTGTCTATGTGCTCGTTTTTAGAGAAGATCCTAAAACAACTCTCTCGAAAGAGTTTGTTTGGATTCATCATAAGGTACTACACAACTAGGATTATGGTATCCCAAAAGAACGGGAATAGAAACCATAGTGTATGACCAAATGGAATTATGTCGGTAATAAGTTGATAAGAAAAGCCCAAGTGATACTTGCACTTTTATACTTACTTACCCAATGATTCTCCAAAACGCGTAAGGTTCTCAAATTAGTATCGGATGAAGAAGCACATCAACAAGCTCCGCTTGAACAAGCAAATTCATGTCAACAACGGAATTCATATTATCAACATTATTATCCCTTCAACAAAGGAATCATCGACTTCGGTGACAATTCAATCCATTATGTTCTTAATCGACATACTGTGATCCATCATTATCGCCTTGGTAAGAATGTTCATTGAGGAACGTCTTAACTAAGAAAGTCTTCTACGTTAACCATTCGATCAACGTTTTCACAAAACCTCTTGAATGTGAAGCATTCATCGTCCTTAGGCTTAGTCAAAGACTCATAAGACCTAAAACCTTAGTTTTGAACATTAGGATAAAACCACAAAATCAAGACAATCCCTTTTGAATTTTTCCCTGCAGTTCCCACGGAACCCTCAGACCATACGGGCGGAACCCTCCCTTTGGTTCCGCCTGGTCCGCCAAAGCTACAGGATGTTTTATTTTTAATTTCAAAACCAAACACCCTCTTAACTTAATCATTCACTTTTCAAACAGCCATCACCCTCTCAAAAACACATAACCATACGAAATTTAGGGCTTCCAATCTAACCTCTTCAAATCCAATCAACTTTGTAAGTGTTCTAATCATAATTGCATTTTTTAATTCATGTATAACATTTTCATTTATTAACTAGAATCTTAGGGTTTATGCATAGAACTTTTTGATTCATGAAAATCTTGGTTGTTAACCAATCATTGTTCCATTAGTTAAGAATCGTACCCTTTTTATTGTTACTTTAATTTGCCAAACACACCAAGTGCATTGTCTTTCAAAAATTGAAATCCACGACTAGAACATAACTCTTCACCACATTGTTAAAACAAATGAAAAACATCATATTGTCTCTTGAATGCTAAAGGGGATACATAACTAATATATATTTTCGGCTACATTCAATCGAATACACATTCAATTATGAGAGTTTTAGTTATCTTCTGTTTTTATAACAAAACTTGCATAACAAAACAATTTGGGAATCAAAATGAGTCAAGATAACCAAGTCTCCACATTGTTTGCATATAGGAACACATTAGAACATCCACATTGTTAAAAGTCGTTAACATATAATTTTGTGTTTTCTAGGAATCAACATGCCTCCCGCAAATTACTCCGATCACAAGGAAACCCTTAAGTATTTGCCCAAACACCATAGGACCAAAGGTCTCAACAAAGTTCAAGTAGAAACCTTTAAGGCATTAGAAAAACGCTATGTTCACGAAGGTAGAACCATTGATCCATCCTTTCTAGAAGGAACATTTATTCGCCAAAGCTTTGCCGCAATCAACTTTGATTGTCTCCTTGATATCGATGAGCCAATTTGTCCTAGGTTCATCTTAGAATTCTGTGCAACCATAAACCTTTCCACAAATGATTTTGGTAAGATATCATTAAACTTCACAACCAATCAAATACCAAATTTCATAGATTTAAAAGACTTAGCTATCATTCTTGGTGTCCCAAATACGGGTACTTGTCTCTACACGGATAAGTGGCCCATTTCAAGCCTTGATTCTATTGAGCGTTTTCATCCATACAACAACCCTCTTGCTAGTAAGGAAACAATTAAAGAACATCTCTTCGTTAGAACCTCTACCACTAGAAATAATCGTTCGGGGAATGATGTGGATAAGGATCCTTTTGGTATGGAGCTCAATGAGCTTAAACCACAATTTAAGAAGTGGGAAGAAATTCTTAGAGCTAACGTCGTAAGTTCCATAGGAAATAGAGATCATGTCAACACATGTCTTTGCTACATGCTCTATAGTATTTCCACCGGTCAACCATTTAACTTAGCCTACTACCTAGCCAAAAGAATGGCCGACATACCCTTAGTTGGAACAACCGCTCTTCCTTATGGAATGCTTCTCACCCGACTCTTTAGAGCAATCTCACCATTTCCTCCTAACGATAAGGGAATGCGCCTCGACTATTCTTTCGTTCCTCACATCTTTGTCCCTCTTAGTGATAAACGAGTCTTCAAAACCAAGGGCAAACGTAGTCGCTCACCATCACCATCATCATCATCATCCGACATGAGCGAGGACGATAAACTTCCTAACTCTAAGTTACCTCCTTTAGACTACCTTCAAGAACTCCCCGTCATTGACAATGAATCCGAAGAGTTCAAGCAAACCAAAGGAATTTTCAAGTGCTTTGCAAGGTACCTAAGCAAGCTCAATAAGAAGATAGACCGGTTGTGAGAAGCGTGATTAAGTTGTGTTTGGCTCATGAAAGTTTTAGAACCTTGTATGTGTTAAACTATGTGATTTGTATTGTTTTTCACGTTCATGCTTTTATTATATTTGTCGGATTATGTTTGTATGAGTTTTTATGCATAATGACAATAATTGAGGTGTTTGACAATTTTTTATGCTTATAGTAAATTTTCACTAAGTATTGAGAAATTCTCCACCCCACGGTCAAAGTCCTATGGTATGAGTGTTTACATGTTTATTTTTTGCATTTCCTAACCAGATATGCATTATATTTTTTATTTTAGGAGTTTTCGAAAAATTTGAAAATCGTCTCGCGGGTCAAAATTGCGGACTGTATAGTTTTTCAGGTCTGGCGGATCTGACGGCACCCTAAATTGGGTTCCGCCAGTGAAATTTCTAGGCAATCCAGAAATGGCCCAACGGACCAGACGGAACCCAGAACAGGGTTCCGCCTGTGTATCGCGAGGGTTCCGCCAGTCATCTGCAAAAATTTTTTGTCATTTTTCTTAAGTTCAAAACTTGTAAAGTGTCAAACCATTATCCTAAGTGAGAAACATCTTCCGTTAACTCCAATAACCATATTAGGACAACTCTCACTCACTAAAACAATTAGGAAGTCACTTCCCTCCAAAAATTCAAATTCAAACATAACTAACCCAATGAACCCATTTAAAGGATCCTTCAAACCATTGAAACATTTTTAACCAAATCACATCCCATGATCACAATGCATTGAGTGCATATGTTGGTCTTTCACTCCACCCTATTCCATTGGATTGACATCAAGTGATGTGACATGGTCATGAAAATCATTTGAAACCTCAATCTTTGAATGGTAGAACATCAAATCCAAACACCCATTTCAACATCTTTTCCACCTTATAAATTTGAAAGTTTTGCAACAATTCAAATCACGCCATAACCATCAAAATTTCTTCTCTCAAAACATCAAAACCACACATTTGAAATGACTAAATCCAACACATCATCCGAGTCATCAAAATCCTTCTCAAAAACCACTAGGATTAGTGTT
The DNA here is from genome assembly GCA_030686995.1 of Artemisia argyi. Lineage (NCBI taxonomy): Eukaryota > Viridiplantae > Streptophyta > Magnoliopsida > Asterales > Asteraceae > Artemisia > Artemisia argyi. Next base: position 61,959 of record JARVZY010002333.1, on the reverse strand, counting down.
AAACCTTGTTGCTTCAACAAAACCGTCAAGTCAAGCTCATCATCTTCAAGTGATGCTTCGCTTAACATTTCTTCACCTATCCAAGATTTCCTTAACCTCACTACCTCAACACCATCCTCAACACATTGCAATACCAATGTAATCACCATTCAAGATTTGCTTAATATTGCTACACCAACACATTCTCCAACACATTGCAACACAAACATAGCCACCATTTCTCCACCAACTAGACCTTCAAGTGATTCAACATCACCTTCTCAACAAGCTTAACCATAAAAAACTCCATCACCTCAATCACCAACACTTACACCAATGGAACTTTTCTATACACCGCCAACATCACCACTACCCTATTTGGAAACATTGGAAGACCTATCACCCAAATCATCAAGTCCACCATCCTTATCACTCTTTGACACCATTGCTCAAATGGAAACTCAACAACAACCTAGTGAGCAACTAGATGATGAACCCCATCAACCATCATTGGTAGAACGGTTGGCTTACCATTATGCTAGACCATCAATTTTTCCAAATGATCAAGGTCATACACACTCACAATCATTTGTGTTTCACCCAATTTACAAAGACCTTCATGGTAATCCTTCCGGCGAACCAAGCTTCCGCCATTTTGTTCAAAACCAACAACCACAACAACAAAAACCATCACCACAAGAACATTCCCAACAATTTGAATCTCTACTTTCTTCTTATAAGAAAATAGAAGCATCCATATGGGAAAAACCTACAAACCTTAATGATGAGATTGACACACATTTAAACCACCTTCATGCCTTCAAACGTATGGTTGACTCTCAAATCAACCATATTATGGTTTTACAAATAACACTACACTCAACTAACGAAGGAAGCAAAAACACCTCTCAACCATCCACCTTTGCTCCTTCAAGTTCAAACCATCCACCACCAACAAATCAAACCACTCTTCCACCAAACTTTCCCCGCCATGATTGCAATCATTGCGAAAGAACCGCTCACATTAGTGAAGGGTGTCGAAGGGAAATTCGCGAGCTATCCGAAGAAATGAGGTTTATACTAAACCACATTTTGGATCATTTACAATCCTTGTCTCATACACCTCAACCTTAGAGTCTCCAAAATGAAACAAAACCGTTTCTTTTGGAAAATGTTTCCCATTTAAACCAACAAACCAAAACCGTGTCATCCTTTCAACCTTCAAAATAAAGCCCGCTACAACCTACAACACACATTTTCATCCTTAAACAACCTTAGTCTTGTTTTTGGAAAATGTTTCTCATTAAGGAGAACGATGTTTTCCTTGTAGCTTTTTATGTTCTTAGTTTATTTTTAGTTTTTATTTATTTTTAAGAAGTAGGATGATGTCATCCTAATTTCTTGTATTTGACTTTCTAAGAGTCAAAATTTTACATGAAATGAATTTCATTCTACTACAAGGTTTGCATTATTTGTTTACCATTTTGGTATAATGAGTGAACTATACTTTGATATGGTAGCATACATATATCTTGTGTTTTAGAAACTAACATTTCTTTTTTGTAGGATCATTATCCATGTTTTCCTTCCTTGATACTCCATTTAGGGGAGTAATATTCAAGGGGGAGCATGAGTGTTGCATTATTCCACTTCACAACTCTTAGTTGTGTTCTAGACATGAAATGCTTTCATGACTTGTCTTGTGTGGCAACTAACATTTTGTTTTGTAGGGTCAAAATTCATGTCTCTTCTATTGGCACTCCATTTAGGGGGAGTATTGTCCAAGGGGGAGCAAGTGCATACTTCCGCTTCGCTGCTCTTCTTTTTGTTTCGACAAAAAGGGGGAGAATTTATATATAAACTTGTTTCAAAATTATTATTTTTGCATATCACATCATCTTAGCAAAAACAAGTTTTTATACTAACTTTATAAGACTTAATACTAAAACTAGTGACTTACTTATAAATAAAGTTTATGTTTTGTCATCAACAAAAAGGGGGAGATTGTTAACACAAATATCGCCTAAAAACGTTATTTATATTTTACGATCTTTCCTAAGTTTTGTTAATGACAAAGTATGAACTTTAGCTAAGAGTAAATCATCACTTTAAGTGTTTAAGTCTTGTTTAAACTAAGGATTACATTTCCTTTTAAACAAAACATTGTTTTTATTTTTTAAATTAGAAAAAGTCTTGTCACATCACATTTATTTCTTTAAATAGAAATATCACATCACATTTATGGTAAGTTTGTCATTATACATTTATGAAAAGAAAGTGTGTTTGACTAACCATAAGTTTTCTTGTGCAAGTTTGTGTTTGACTAGTATTTATGTGATGTGACCTTGTTTGGTTTGGAAGATTTATTGCAAAACCAACTGCAGCCCTGACGGAACCCTGGGGGTACACGGGCGGAACCCATCTGAGGGTTCCGCCATATCCGCCAGACCTGCAGAAGGTTTTGCTATAAATACCAAACCATTTGTTAATTTTGAGTCATCACTTTAGGACGTATTTTCATATACTCTCTCAACTAACTCAGTAACATTTGACTTGTGTGATCCTCTTATGTAGCTAGGGACTTCACAAGATCATTAAAGAAGTTACAAGCTTCAAATCTAAAGTTGCAAGTCTTGTTAGCTTTGTCATGTATAAGCTTTGGTAGTTTATACTTCATTTGTATCATATGTGTAGAAGTGATCGGTTAGTATTTTAGGCCTCAAAATACATAGTGTGTCGGGAGTTGTTGTACCCTTGTAAAAGAACTAACGGGAGTGGTTGTACCGTTGGTTAAGAACTCGACATCTAGCTTAGTGTCGGTAAAAGTGTAAGCGACGATGGGAGTGGTTGTACCGTGTAAAAAAACTCGGCATCTAGCTTAGTGTCGGTAAATGTGTAAGCGACGTTGTAAAGGTTTCTCCACCGGGAAATGAGCTTGTTGATTAATGCTTATAACTCTCGAGTTGGAAACTCGAGGCGTGGATGTAGGGCAAGGAAAAAGAGTCCTTGTAGCCGAACCACGATAAACAATCGTGTTATGGTTTGATCGTTTATTTCTTTATCTTTGCTTATTGCATATTGTCTTTAGTTAGAATTGCTAATCACATGTAAAGTTTTTCAAATAACTAAACAAGTAAAGTTAGTATTGTCCTTTACACATAAAGCTTTTCAATGAATTGAACATATAATGTTGTGTTTATATCTTTAAACAAACGTAAAGTTTTAAAAGATATTCAAGTTAAAAAGCCTAAATTATTCAACCCCCATTCTAGTTTTCCACAGTTACTAATCACTTATATCACTAAAGGTATGAATAAATGATTATCAAAAGTTTTTAGTAATGATCAAAGAACAATTTTAAACAACACATTACTTACTAGTTATATAAATTATTTTTCAAATGTCTACATTATTTTTGAAAAATAACTTATATATTTTTACTTGCACTTTCCTTTTAAATCAACTAGATATATAAATAGTTTTATTTACAAGTTATTTTTTACTTAAAAGAAAATCAAAACTATATATATTAAACAAAACATTACTTACTAGTTATTTAAATTATTTTTCAAATGTCTGCATTATTTTTGAATCATAACTTATATATTTTTATTTGCACTTGCCTTTTAAATCAACTAGACATATACATAGTTTTATTTACAAGTTATTTTTTACTTAAAAGGAAATCAAGACTATATATATTACCTCATGCATGAAGTCATCCATAAGTTGACTTCTATGATAAGTCACTTTATAATCTTCAGAAATATGAAGTTAACTTTGTGGATTTGATATGATTTTGCAAATATAGCTTGTCCAAAAAAAGAATTTCAAATATGGCAGTTTGTCATGTCCCACGGATCCCTTCTAAGGGCACGCGAATTCGTGAGACTTGGTACTCAGTTGCCTATGAATAGCAGCCCCTTTTCACACCTTCAACTCATGAATTTTATACACATCTCTCTCATATTTCTCGTATTATTTTAACCTAATTTCCTTGATCATTACATAGCTTTCTATATTCATTTTAGTGATCATCCACTAACTTCTTTGTTGAAGGAAAGATCACCATAACTTGCATACAAGACTTCCAAGCCACAAGCCTCTTGTAGCTAGTCTTCATTCACATACTTAGATCATTTTGTTGTTCTTTGTATATCACTTACATACATATACATTATGCATTAAATCATACACCTTTGTAGAGTTTAGATCGATTATACCTTAGGTTGGTTTTACCTCGAACTAAAACTCGGTATTTAGCTTTGTACCAGATAAAGTGTAAGGAATGTTACTTTTTTTTATGATCTAATTTCACCATATTCTTAGGTTGGTTCAAATTAAAATATATTTTTATATTTTTATTTTTCTATGATCTAATTTCACCATATTCTTTAAAATCTCGTGCTCTTTAAATAAATATCCATTTTGATTTATTTTTATGAATTTTTAGTGGGTTTTTTTTTTATTCTAAATTTTTTTACAGGTTAACCTTAATTTGAATCAATACAAACTTGATTCGTCGAAATTATACACTTTTTTAGGTAGTGTTTGGCGGGTAAAAGAGTGTAGGGTCTCTGTATATGCGGAATAATGATGTCAATATGGTGTTGTGGGAATGCTACGAGAAACACAAACAAACACATACAACGAACAAAAATACATTTGGAATGTTGTGAAACGAATTACTAAGTGGGTAGATGATTGCGAGGAGAGTTGTGTTAGCAATTTCAATCACTATATTTATAATATTACAATATTTATCGTCGCCGCTATGCGCAAATATCCAACTAGCAATTAACAATACATGGATGATTATACCCTTATTATTCTTATTCATCATTTTTTTACTACATTTAACCCATACACAACCCACTACACATTTACCTTTTTTAATATTCATTTGCAAAACATCATATGACAATGGTTTCATTCTCAACTTTACATATGACATTTTTTTCCAATGAGCTACATATCTTCCTACCAACATAAAAATCTTACATGTGTATTTCACTCACTATTTTCTCTCATCTGAACTGTCAGTTTTTCCACTTGTCAGGATCCTATAAGTAGGAGGATTAGTAGGAATGTGAAGTAAGAATAAATATCATTTCTCTTTTCCAAGTGAGTAACCATAGTACCAATCTCATTTGTCACTATTTTTATTTTAAATCAACAATTAAAAAATAGAAAATTTTAATGTTATTATGGTAAACTCATTCCATCTATACTACATATAAAACATGAATTACTCTCTCTCCAAAATTTTAAGACTTACAAGATATTAAGCATGATTTACAACACTTTAAAGCAAACAATTTTCAGAATTACAACAAAATAAGCATATTGTACAACAAAATAAAGCATGGTGTCATTTAAAGACCAAAATTCTATCAAACAACATTAATGCTATTAAAAATACTCAATCACTAAAAATTACAACTATTTAAGCACAATGTACAATAGCTGCAACCAATTTTTAGATTTACAACAAAATGAGCATAGTGTACAACAAAATAAGCATGATGTAATTTTCAGACTTACAACATTAATGCTATTAAAGTGGTCAATGTTATTAATGACTATAATGACTACTACTTACAAGAAAAGAAACATAGTGTACAACACTTTAATGCACATAATTTTCAGACGTACAAGACAAGAAGTATAGTGTACAACAAAACACCTCATTAATGCTATTTAATATAGTCAATTATTTAACTGGTCAATAAATATAATTAATACATTTATTAAAACATCCCTTACAAATACAAATCATCAAGCATATTGTACAACCAAATTAAACACAATTCCTGCATTAAATTTCACTACTACAAATAATAAAGCACATTATACAAATATTCAAGCCCGAACGGGTAATGGGCCAAATGGGCTTGAGCCCGAACGGGCGCGGACCAAACGGGCTCGAGCCCGAACAGGCACGGGCCAATGGGTTCGAGCCCGAACGGGCACGAGCTATACGAAATTCTTGATATCCGTAAATTTATTGTCAAAAATAACATAATAAACTAAAATACATTATTTATCGAAAAATTTTATTTCAGGGTACCCGCCGCTGCAACGCGCGGGTACCCTGATAGTTTATGTTAAAAGACCATTAAAAAATCCATGGATCTTGTTTCTATGCCTACTTAATTTCCCAATCCCAGTCAAACATAACATTAATACTTACATATCGAGATGGGGTTTTGTACATGTTATGTGTAGGTTGAATATTAACATAAATAAATTATATTGCACCCACCAATTTAACTACAAATACATGAAACCCGTCATTGCATTGTTTAAAATTGATATTGGCTAATAAGACTGGGGCGTAATAAGGGTAGACGCCTCAGTTGGTCTCCCTTACTCCGACTCATCCCCTTATTAGCCTCCGACAAGTCCCACATGGGAAATTTAGAGAAAACGATCGTATGGGCGACCTTTTTGTGTGCATGATTTGTGAGTGACTATTTAGTTAAAATGTATATTTTTGATGTTGTGTTTTTGTGGTGTTAGTCTCTTTATTATATTAAGTTGATCACAAAATAGTATTGGAGATAGAAAGTTTAGGTGGTATGGGAGAAGAGGATCACCAGGGGCTCCTTATTAAACTTAGGGGATGTTTTTAAAATTAAGTGGTGTTGAAAGATATCTATGTTAGCCTCTTAATCAGGAGAGAAGTTTTTGCGAGTCTCCCCATTAAGATAAAATAAAGGTTTAGACCCACTCAATAACTGGAAAAGAAACATTCACTAAAGGTTCGTTTGGTTCGTAGAATATTTTTGATGGAATTGGAATTTGTTTATGGAATTGAAATTTTAAAGAATTGGAGTGTTAATGAATTGAAATCCTTAGGATTTGAAATTTGAATGAATTGAAATTTGCAAAAACTAATGCGTGTTTGGTTGGAAAAAAAATGAAATGGGAAAAACCATATTATATTAAAATATTTAAAATTTTATTTTTGTTTAAAATTGATAAACTGAATATTATTTATTAAATGTAATAATAACAACAACAACAACAACAACAACAACAACAATAATAATAATAATTGTTAAATTACTGGGTGGGCCTACTAGCTAGTGTGGACTTTGATTTCAATAGTAAGTTTGTTATGAAAAGAGTTGCCAAAACCATTGATCTTATGGGTGCTCATGCTAAGATTAATGACCGTCAATGTGAGTTGCTGCTCCTTCGTTCTTGTGCTGGTATTTCCAAACTATATTGTTAATATAAATAATGTATAAAAACGTTACATATTTTTCGATATCCCCAAGTTTTGACGATCACAAAATGTAATAACATTAAATGCAAAATTAATACGTAAACAAGTATTTAGCAACTAATATCACTTCATCCAACAAATCACTTAAGGTATGAATAAACAAGTGACTAATACATTTTATGATCAAATGGATGTTTATTTAAATAATACAAAGTTTATAAAATTAAATAAACTCATTATATATTTAGAAAAACACTTTTGGTAATTAAAGGAAAATGTTTAATTCATAATAAATATATGAATTCAAATTTTTAACCAAAATCAGTTAGTTTTGCACCAAATAAACTTTCTCCAGAAAAAGACAAGAAAACTGTCGTTTTCGTCTAGGCGGCCCCCTTAATTTTAAGGGGGCCGGCACACAATTAAAGGGGCCTGCCACGCTCCCATGTCAGATTCTGTCAGAAATTTTTCCCTATAAATACCACCTCAAACCTGGTATTTTTACCACCTTTTGCACGAAAATTTTCAGATCTAATTCTCTCTAAACATCCTTCTAAAACCCTTTGATCATAAGATTATTAATCCTTGTTTCAAGTGATCTAATCTTTTCATTCTCTCGTCTCTCTAAGTGCAAAAGAAGAATACACCTTCAACAATCAAGTTAAGAAGTATTGTACATTTGTATATATTGTCTAGTAGTTGTGTATATTACTTGTAAAGGTATAGAAGGCTTGTAATTAGATAGATCTAGGTGTGTTAGTGAAGAAGAAGTAGAGTTGTGTAGAGCAAGGAGTAGTGAAGGTGTGTTGTAGTTGTGGAGTGTACAAGTTGTGTAGAAGTCATGCTAAGTTGTGTAGTGGTGTAAGATTGGTTCTAGCTAAAATTAGAACTCGACATTTAGCTTAGTATCGTTAATTGGTGTAAGCAAAAGTTGTGTAAGGTTTTCTCCGCCATAAGGGAGCTTGTTGACATAGTGAATAAAACTCTCTAGTAGGTGACTCGAGGAGTGGAGTAGGGCAAGGAAGGTGTCCTGTAGCTGAACCACTAAAAATCCTTTGTCTCGCGGTTAGATCTTTCCAACTCTAACTTATTACTTAGCTTACTTACTTACATCTCGTATATAGCTATAATTGTCTATATTATGCATGTGTTACTTAGCTTACATCGTTATTACTTTTCATACCTCGATAGAGTTGTTCATATTGTTCAAGACTTGAGTTCACATAAGATCGAATCAAAGTTTTAAGAGTAAACAAGACTTTAAAACTAAACTAAGTTTTCATAAATAAAAAGGGACGTAAAAATACTTGTCTATATTGTTATTGTTTACTTGCGTAGATATTAATTCTTATAAGTCATATTCATCCATATTGTTATTATTTACTTGTGTAGATATAAGTACTTATAAGTATACATGTATTGATCTCACATAAACTAAAAACGAAGTTTTGTTTTAAACAACTAAGTTTTCATAAAATTAAAAAGACGTAAAACTATTCAACCCCCCAATTCTAGTTTTCCACATATATTTTGCTATACGCACATGTTCTCCTCGGGTCTTTGAGCGTGCTCAGAGTTCCTTTGATACGGCACTTCGTTTTACTTTGGAGCATATTGTCACTGCTTATGGAGCTGGTTTTGGTGACTGGCAATGAAGGCTTGCCACCTTACCCTTTGCGTTTAGGGGGCTCGATGTTTACTCTGCAAGGGGTGTCTTGAATTATGCATTGATTGCGTCTAGACTCCAATATGCTAGCTTGCAGACTAAGCTACTCCGACATTACGGTATTGTTACTTTTGGGCCTTCCTTTGATTATGCATTATGTGCTTTCAATGCAAAAATAAAGATACCCTTTATGTTTTTTGGTTCGATGTTGTATCTTGTACTGATATTATTGGTATTAAACATCGGCATAACATTGTACGCGATACTCTTATTGACATCTGTTACCTGTCGAGGATTTTGGCTCGTAAAGAAGTTGATATCGGGCTTAGTAAAGAAAGGGTCAAACCCTTATGTCGAGCTTATATGTTGCTATACTCGTGGGACGGAGGGCATGATGTATGTGTTGATCTGACATGGTCATCGCCCTTGACGCAAACTGGTATGGTTGATTTTGTGATGGGTCGTGCGGTGATTGAGGCCGCACAACGTAAACGTGTCAAGTAGGAAGCTAAGTGCGTGAATATTGGATATAGGTTTCTCCCTTTCTCACTCTCCTCCTTTGGGGAATTTGAGAAGGATGCAGTGACCTTACTGAGGCGGATCCAAAAGTTTTATGTGACTTAAGACATTGCGGCGTGTTCTGCTGCTCATATCTTTAGTAGGATTAGTTTTGCTATAACTAGAGGAGTGTGAGCTTAGATAGTGTCCCGGTTCCCACTAATTTATTATAAATCTTATAAATTTCTAATAAAGTGATGTTTTATAATAATAATAATAATAATAATAATAATAATAATAATAATAATAATAATAATAATAATAATAATAATAATAATAATAATAATAATAATAATAATAATAATAATAATAATAATTTTAAATAATATTATATAAACTAATATATTAAATTAATTTATACGTAATTTTAATTAAACAATAATTATTACATATTATTGAATAATAATAATAATAATAATAATAATAATAATAATAATAATAATAAGTAATAAAAAATAAAATAATGATAAAAAAATAAGCTACAAAAAAATAAGCAATAACAACAACAATAATAATTGATTTTTGATGATAAACATAACGGAATTTCATGAAATTGTAAACATTCCTCGTGTTTTGTTATGGAATGTTGAATTCCACACATATGGATTTGCCAACTAAACACATTAAGGAATGGAATTCATATCCTAAATTCCTTGAATTTACAAACCAAACACGCTATGGAATGGATTCAGATTCCAATTGCATCATAATTCTGTAGATTCCATGAACCAAACGGGGCCTTAGTCTATGGTGGGTTGTGTGTGTGTGTAAGTTAGATACGTAGCAAAGAAGAAGATAGAAAAAATAATGATATAATGGTCAATGTATATGGATAATGATGTAATTTTTTCCTAGTTATTATATAAAAATTAATTATCTAGATATATATGACATTTATGTTGTTTTATGAAAAGTATGAATGTAATTACTAATTTAAGTTAAATATACATGTAAGTATAAGGCTTTTGAATGATATATATATGCAATTTCAATTTTTTTTATAACAAAAGTCAGGACCTATTCTTTCACATGAAACTTATTTATAAAAGCTAACTGGATTAACCATGGTCTAAAAATGAAAATTTACACCTAATATCACATTATGTTTCGAGACTTGGAGGTTGTTTGATAAAACTAAACTATTCCGCGCTGGACAAACAAAAAATGTTGAATAATTCAAAGGTGCTAAGTTAATAAAAAAGAATGTTTGATGAATATACTGAATACCTCTATGAATAAAAGATAATTACGACTTTAACCTTGAGTGTGGTTTGTGAAAGACAAATTTCAATAAAACACAATATTATAAATTAAAAATAATCTTATCGCAAAATTTTAACAAGATCATAAGTATCAAACATATATTTTAACAATTACAGAACTTTATTTGGTTAAATAAGACAATAACAATTATTTAGCCCAATCCTATCTTATCTAATTATATAAAGTATGGTGATAATCTGATTGTTGGTGCATCATTTATATCTCAATTGATATATTTTAATTTATTCCATAACAAAAAGTAGTTAAGTCACGTGAAAGTATAAGGTGAAAGTATAAAGGTATATGGGTAAATATATAGTATTATAGCCTACTGAATCATTTTGTATATCTTGCCTTGCAAAATTACTCAGCACAGAATTTGCCATTTAGTGGTTACTTTATAATGCACCAAACATGTTGGCCGAATAATCTATATTACTTTATAATGTATTTAGGATGTCTATATTTAGAAGTGTTATAATGTTTAAGACAAAAAAACATTTCTTTAATAGGAAAGATGCATACACATATAATTAAAAGCCTAGAAATTTAAGTGTCTTTAAAAAGTATGGGTTGTTACAAGTATATCTTTCAATGCTTGTAATCTTTTAAGAATTACAAGAAAAGAAGCATAGTGTACATCACTTAAATATACATAATTTTCAGACTTACAAGACAAGAAGCATAATGTACACGACTTTAGTGTACATATTAAAAAAAAAACATTAATGCTATTTAATATAGTCAATTAATTAACTGGTCAATAAATACAATTAATACAGTTATTAAAACACCCTTTACATAAGTAATACAAATTTTCAAACATATTGTACTGTAACAACTCGTAATTTTCCACGTCTACATATATTTTCAAACCTCGACAAGTTACTATTCATCATTTACTATTCACCAATCAATATTATCATTTTACTATTCATCATTTTCGGAGTCAATTTAAGACTTTGAGAAGTGTTCAAAAAAAATTACTATTCACATGACACTATTCATTCCCAGAAGAAAAACACTATTCATGCATCATCAGTAAGGACATATCATATAGACTAGAATAGTCTACATATCATCAGTACATTAGGTCATGAACGGGTTCGTGTGATTTTCATTTACGTACGTTTAATAATTTAATAAACGTTATCACTCAGTTTTTACTACTAACATATACCCAACACTCCCGACTATGATCTTAACATATTTTCATACTCATTATAATGACATAAAAATAATATTACTAATTTACCCGGTGTTTCGAAACCTGTTGCTATATTTTCCGGTATACGCTGAAAATTTCGTCGGATCACGATATCTCAACACGACAATTATTTTAAAACACGATTCTCATCAGGATGTGATTTCAAAATTTTTACAACGTCGTCATATTTTATTTGGTACCATTAAAATTTATTTCTAGCTAACCCAATACCCAAAAACAATATAAACTATATATTATATACAAAAATACTTGCATATTATCCAAAATCTCACCAAATCTTATCCCCTATCCCCCATTTCACGCCAATGTCCCCCCCATTTGGACCATAAATTTCTTTATTTTGACCACTAAATTACAATCATGCCATCCCTAGATATTTAGTACTACATATACTTCGTTTTGTAATTAATAAACAAATAGAACAATTTCAACAAAAACTAGCTAGTGAAATCTCCCTTTTTCTCTTTGGGGTGCACAGCCAAACATCAACAACAAGAAGGAATCCATAAAATTTTGAAGATCAAGTTACAAACAAGTCTCTTTAGTGTTCCTTGTTAGGATTTTGAAATAAAAATCCCAATGTTCTTTAAGTATTTTCATCCAAACCACCTCAAATCTTCAAGTCGCGGTTAGAGACCAAGCCTCATTCCATCATATCCACTGTTGTCTTTGTTGTTATCATAATGGGTGAGTATTCACGAACCCTTTTTCTTACTATTTTAAATTGCTTTGGGGTGGATGCATGAACTATACTTAAAAATCTAATTGTTACACTTAAATGAACTTAAATAACTTTTGTTTCACTATTTATGCTTGTAAGTAAATCATACTTGAACTAAATTGATTGCTATTTTATGAACACTGTTATTTGAACCCTTTGACTTGATATTTGAGCATTTGACGTATCTTGAACATTTTGACTTGATTTTGAACCCTTTGACTATTTGAAACTCTTTTAACTTGTCTTGACCTTATAACTTGTTTTAAACTTTTGAACTCGACTTAAACTTTTGGACTTAATGTACTATACGTTCTATGACCTAAAGTCTCTCTTGTTCGGAGCAACCTAAAGCCTCCCAGGTTAGAAGCAGAGCGTCTCACCATGTTACGGAGTGTTCTCAATTTAAAGCCTCCCAGGTCCGGAGAAGAATGTCTCACTATGTTACAGAGCGTTCTCAATCTAAAGCATCCCAGGTCCGGAGCAGAACGTCTCACTATGTTACGGAGCGTTCTCAATCTAAAGTCTCCCATGTTCGGAGCAACACTATAAAGTCTCCTTTGTTCGGAGCGGCCTTGATTTATTATATACTATGTACCCTTATTATAAACACTATTGACCACGTGTACTTGACTACCAGACATACGACTTTTTATGCAATGGGTTGTGAACACACATGTTACAAGTCTTGTATGGGCGGGACTTGCAAATGAGTTGATTGACAACGCCTTTGCATTGTGGACTATTCTCAAAGACTTAAAACTTATACTCCATCTTAAAGGTTTTCATATTATATAAACGTGTGTATTCACCAACTATTTTCATAGTTGACCCGTTTTCTCTCATGCATTTCAGGTGATCGTCAATAAGCATTTCTTCAAGGTCTTTGCATAATGAAGTTTCACATGTCACTACTGATCATTATGTACTAAAACGCTATCTTTTGGAAACCAAACTTTATATTTTAATTACCGATGTCGGCTAAAACAATATTGTAATGATGTACTCTTTCCTTTAAATCTTAAGTGATGGTATGTTCTATTTTCTTATGCTTGTGTTCCTTTCCAGTTACACCTAGTGTTTCCGCTTTAGCAGGGTGTGACAGATTGGTATCAGAGCCTAAGGTTATAGAGAATGTCGGTTTTTCAATAATAAAAATCGCAACTATAACCAAAATAACGTTTTTCTTAAACACCAAAAAACATACGAGTCGACTAGTCATAGCATTGCATCATTAATCCTCAAGTATGCATAGCCTGATCACCTATGTATAATTCAGGAAGAATCATGCGACGAAGGGAGTAGTAGTCTAAGATCATTTTTGGTCGGGTTTAAAGAGTCTGGTCACCTGAAATTGCGTTGGTTGGGTGGGTATGCATAGCATTTTCGTATATTCACATTTTTTGTTACCGCACCTTATATATGCTTTTATGTGTATGCTTTCTCTTTGCTACCTTGTGACTCGTTAGACTAAGCACGTCTTGTTTTTTTGTCATTTTACGATCTCTATGTCGCGACTGTCGTTGCACCATCTGTCCAAGTTCACGACATTGATTAATCTGAGACCTAACGACATCGACATTAGTTATATTTTCATTGGTTGATTTGATTGGTGTAAGCAATTTCAAGATCGAGCAAATCTTTCAAAAGACCTTTTTAAAGGATGTTGAATCCTATCTTCATGACAGATTTATTCCTAGCTTGATTCTAGTGACAGTTCTTGTCTGATGAGTTGCGAAAATCAAGCTAAGAGTCAAATCGTTACTCAATTCGATTAAGTTTAATCTCATGACAGTTCTTGTCTGATGAGTTGTGAGATTAAATTAGAATTGACCACCTAAAGGTATTTTGAGGGCAAAACTCGAGATTGGGAAAGTTTGCCTCATCAAATTTGACCGCGATCACATATGTCTATAGATTGAACGGACTGAATCTCGAGGACGAGATTCATTTTAAGGCTGATAGACTGTAACAACCTGTAATTTTCCACGTCTACATTTATTTCCAAACCTCGACTAGTTACTATTCATCATTTACTATTCATCATTTCACTATTCATCGTTTTCGAAGTCAATTTGAGACTTTGAGAAGTGTTCAAAAAAAATTTACTATTCACGTGACACTATTTATTCCCGGAAGAAAAACACTATTCATGCATCATCAGTAAGGACATATCATATAGACTAGAGTAATCTACATATCATCAGTACATTAGGTCATCCACGGGTTCGTGTGATTTTCATTTACGTACGTTTAATTATTTAATAAACGTTACCACTGAGTTTTTACTACTAACATATACCTGACACTCCCGACTATGATCTTAACATATTTTCATACTCATTATAATGACATAAAAATTATATTATTAATTTACCCGGTGTTTCGAGACCTGTTGCTATATTTTTCGGTATACGCTGAAAATTTCGTCGGATCACGATATCTCAACATGACAATTATTTTAACACGAGATTCTCATCAGGAATGTGATTTCATAATTTTCACAACGTCGTCATATTTTATTTGGTACAATTAAAATTTATTTCTAGCTAACCCAGTACTCAAAAACAATATAAACTATATATTATATACAAAAATACTTACATATTATCCAAAATCTCACCAAATCTTATCCCCTATCCCCCATTTCACGCCAATGTTCCCCCCATTTGGACCATAAATTTCTTCATTTTGACCACTAAATTACAATCATGCCATCCCTATATATTTAGTACTACATATACTTAGTTTTGTAATTAATAAACACATAGAACAATTTCAACAAAAACTAGCTAGTGAAATCTCCCTTTCTCTCTTTGGGGTGCACGGCCAAACATCAACAACAAGAAGGAATCCAAAAAATATTGAAGATCAAGTTACAAACAAGTCTCTTTAGTGTTCCTTGTTAGGATTTTGAAATAAAAATCCCAAGGTTCTTTTAGTATTTTCATCCAAACTACCTCAAATCTTCCAGTCGCGCTTAGAGACCAAGCCTCATTCCATCATATCCACTATTGTCTTTGTTGTTATCATAACGGGTGAGTATTCACGAACCCCTTTTTCTTACTATTTTAAATCGCTTTGGGGTGGATGCATGAACTATACTTAAAAATCTAATTGTTACACTTAAATGAACTTAAATAACTTTTGTTTCACTATTTATGCTTGTAAGTAAATCATACTTGAACTAAATTGATTGCTATTTTATGAACACTATTATTTGAACCCTTTAAATTGATATTTGAACCTTTGACTTATCTTGAACCTTTTGACTTGATTTTGAACCCTTTGACTATTTGAAACTCTTTTGACTTGTCTTGACCTTATAACTTGTTTTAAACTTTTGAACTCGACTTAAACTTTTGGACTTAATGTATCGTACGTTCTATTACCTAAAGTCTCCCTTGTTCGGAGCAACCTAAAGCCTCCCAGGTCCGGAGCAGAGCGTCTCACTTTGTTACGGAGTGTTCTCAATTTAAAGCCTCCCAGGTCCGGAGCAGAATGTCTCACTATGTTACGGAGCGTTCTCAATCTAAAGCCTCACAGGTCCGGAGCAGAACGTCTCACTATGTTACGGAGCATTCTCAATCTAAAGTCTCCCATGTTCGGAGCAACACTATAAAGTCTCCTTTGTTCGGAGCGGCCTTGGTTTATTATATACTATGTGCCCTTATTATAAACTATATTGACCACGTGTACTTGACTACCAGACATACGAATTTTTATGCAATGGGTTGTGAACACACATGTTACAAATCTTGTATGGGCGGGACTCGCAACTTAGTTGATTGACAACGCCTTTGCATTGTGGACTATTCTCAAAGACTTAACACGCGATTCTCATCAGGAATGTGATTTTATAATTTTTACAACGTCGTCATATTTTATTTGGTACCATTTAAATTTATTTCTAGCTAACCAAGTACCCAAAAACAATATAAACTATATATTATATACAAAAATACTTACATATTATCTAAAATCTCACCTAATCTTATCCCCTATCCCTCATTTCACGCCAATGTTCCCCCCATTTGGACCATAAATTTTTTCATTTTGACCACTAAATTACAATCATGCCATCCCTAGATATTTAGTACTACATATACTTAGTTTTGTAATTAATAAACACATAGAACAATTTCAACAAAAACTAGCTAGTGAAATCTCCCTTTCTCTCTTTGGGGTGCACGGCCAAACATCAACAACAAAAAGGAATCCCCAAAATTTTGAAGATCAAGTTACAAACAAGTCTCTTTAGTGTTCCTTGTTAGGATTTTGAAATAAAAATCCCAAGGTTCTATTAGTACTTTCATCCAAACCACCTCAAATCTTCAAGTCGCGGTTAGAGACCAAGCCTCATTCCATCATATCCACTATATATGCTTTGGTCGGGTCTAAAGAGTCTAGTCACCTGAAATTGCATTGGTCGGGTGGATAGGCATGGCATTTTCGTATATTCGCATTTTTTGTTACCGCACCTTATATATGCTTTTATGTGTATGCTTTCTCTTTGCTACCTTGTGACTCGTTAGACTAAGCACGTCTTGTTTTTGTCATTTTACGATCTCTATGTTGCGACTGTCGTTGCACCATCAGTCCAAGTTCACGACATTGATTAATCTGAGACCTAACGACATCGACTTTATTTATATTCTCATTGGTTGATTTGATTGGTGTAAGCAATTTCAAGATCGAGCAAGTCTTTCAAAAGACCTTTTTAAAGGATGTTGAATCCTATCTTCATGACAAATTCATTCCTAGCTTGATACTAGTGACAGTTCTTGACTTCTTGCCTGATGAGTTGCGAAAACCAAGCTAAGAGTCAAATCGTTACCCAATTCGATTAAGTTTAATCTGATGACAGTTCTTGTCTGATGATTTATGAGATTAAATTAGAATTGACCACCTAAAGGACTTTTTAGGGCAAAACTCGAGATTGGGAAAGTTTGCCTCATCAAATTTGACCGCGATCACATATGTCTATAGATTGAACGGACTGAATCTCGAGAACGAGATTCATTTCAAGGCTGGTAGACTGTAACAACCCATAATTTTCCACGTCTACATTTATTTCCAAATGTCGACAAGTTACTATTCATCATTTACTATTCACCAATCACTATTCATCATTTTAAGAGTCAATTTGAGACTTTTAGAAGTGTTAAAAAAATACTATTCACGTGACGCTATTCATTTCCCGAAGAAAAAAACTATTCATGCATCATCAGTAAGGACATATCATATAGACTAGAGTAGTCTATGTATCATCAGTACATTAGGTCATGCACGGGTTCGCGTGATTTTCATTTACATACGTTTAATTATTTAATAAACGGTACCACTCAGTTTTTACTACTAACATATACCGACACTCCCGACAATGATCTTAACATATTTTCATACTCATTATAATGACATAAAAATTATATTATTAATTTACCCGATGTTTCGAGACCTGTTGCTATATTTTCCGGTATACGCTGGAAATGTCGTCAGATCACGATATCTCAACACGACAATTATTTTAACACACGATTCTCATCAGGAATGTGATTTCATAATTTTTACAACGTCGTCAAATTTTATTTGGTACGGTTAAAATTTATTTCTAGCTAACCCAGTACCCAAAAACAATATAAATTATATATTATACACAAAAATACTTACATATTATCCAAAATCTCACCAAATCTTATCCCCTATCCCCCATTTCACGCCAATGTTCCCCCCATTTGGACCATAAATTTCTTTATTTTGACCACTAAGTTACAATCATGACATCCCTAGATATTTAGTACTACATATACTTAGTTTTGTAATTAATAAACACATAGAACAATTTCAACAAAAACTAGCTAGTGAAATCTCCCTTTCTCTCTTTGGGGTGCACGGCCAAACATCAACAACAAGAAGGAATCCATAAAATTTTTAAGATCAAGTTACAAACAAGTCTCTTTAGTGTTCCTTGTTAGGATTTTGAAATAAAAATCCCAAGTTTCTTTAAGTATTTTCATCCAAACCACTTCAAATCTTCAGGTCGCTTTTAGAGACCAAGCCTCGTTCCATCATATCCACTATTGCCTTTGCATTGTGGACTATTTTCAAAGACTTAAAACTTATACTCCCTCTTAAAGGTTTTCATATTATATAAAACGTGTGTATTAACCAACTATTTTCATAGTTGACTCGTTTTCTCTCATGCATTTCAGGTGATCGTCAGTAAGCTTTTCTTCAAGGTCTTTGCATAATGAAGTTTTCACATGTCACTACTCATCATTATGTACTAAAACGCTATATTTTTTAAACCAAACTTTATATTTTAATTGCCGATGTCGGCTAAAACAATATTGTAATGATGTACTATTTCCTTTAAATCTTAAATGATGGTATGTTCTATTATCTTATGCTTGTGTTCCTTTCCAGTTACACCTCGTGTTTCCGCTTTATCGGGGGTGTGGAATGTACAACCAAATTAAATACAATTCCTGCATTAAATGTCATTAAAACAAATAATAAAGCACATTATACAAATATTCAAACCCGAACAGGCAATGGCCCAAATGGGCTTGAGCCCGAATGGGTGCGGGCCAAATGGGCTCGAGCTCGAACGGGCGCGGGCTAAATAAAATTCTTGATATCCGTAAATTTATTGTCAAAAAGAATATAATAAACTAAAATACATTATTCACTGGAAAATTTAATTTCAGGGCACCCGTCGTTGCAACGCGCGAGTACCCTGTTAGTTTTTAACAATAAGTATTGAATCATTTCATTCAGCAGCAATCAAACACACCCTTACATGTTTTACTCATACTTTTAAGTTGATGCTAAACTTAAGACCACTTAATGAAATAGCTTTTCTTTTTAGGAGCTTATTTTTTTCCAACGTTTTATATTTCTCATCCTACCTACATTTACGTTATTATAAAAGGTTAATTTAGGGAGGAAAAAAAGGAAATAACCTTAAGTTCATCTCATTTCGTCTATCTTAATATATATTTGTAAAGAAATTTATAAATGAATGCTGTTTTGATGCGTACCACTCAATTTTACTGTAGTAAATTATAAGAAGACGACGTGAAGTTGCTATTAAGATCCCGATTTAGCTTTAAGATCATGTGATTGTACGATTTTGCAAAGTGAAAACAAGTCGTTCATCCGTATGATCTTAAAAGGCATATGATCTTAAGTATACTTCAATTTTACCATAAGATTGTAAGATTTCGATCATATCCGGTCGTAGTTCTCTTGAATTTATTAGGTAACAAATTATAAATGAATTTGTTAAGTAAAACAATGAAGCAAGTGTGGTCAACTATAGATGTTTTATAAGAGTAAAATATATACTTTTTTAGATTAAAAGTCTTCAATCATCGATTAGATATTTTAGTTTTTTAAACCGATATGAATTGCATTTTCATATTTTTATAATGGGATAATTTATAATATGGCCCGATAGCCCAATTGATTAGCTTTTTTGCCTCAGAATTCGGAGTTTCTGTATTTAGACCAGGCAACTTGGCAACTAGAACCATATGATGCCAAGTGTCCGACATGAGGGCCACCGGTTACCCGTAAAGTACACAAGTTGCTCAAAAAGTACACAAGTTGCCTTACCTTGTAATCCGAAAAGTGACACTTGTCACTTGCAGATTTCAGTTGCCTAGAAACAAAAAGTTGCCCTGGTCTTAGGGATGGCAAAAAAACCCAAACCCGACGGGGAAACCCGAAACCCGAACTTTTTGGGGCGGGGAGGAGCAAGCTTAACGGGTTTTGGGGCGGGTTTCTGATGAGACGAAAAGTGTTACGCTTTTAAGGTGTCATTTAAGCCTTAAATCGTGACTATATGATCAAATATTGCCTTAAATCGTTCCTTTTGTCATTTTAGATACTTTTGAGAGGAATTATTAAAAAAGAAGCATTTTTGACGTTTTTGGAGCATAAAAGTGAAGAATACGACAAAGTCTCAAATTATGCTGGAAACACTACCTGACGGCGTCACGCATTACTTGGTGACGGCGTCACTTGTTGACAAAGAGGTGGATAATTATTTTATACTAGACGCGCCAGAAAGGAATTTGGAAGTTAAAGAGTGACGGCGTCACGTTAGAATTCACCAAGGCCATCACGTATTGAAGTAAAAGGAGACGACCCGAAAAACTTTACAAGGTGACGGCGTCAAGAGTGGATCTAGGCCATCAAGGAACCCTAAACACGGCGAGGTGACGGCGTCATATCCCATAAGGTGACGCCGTCAAAGTTGTAAAATCTATATATACTCTTCTAATTTTCATTCATTATGTGTGGAACTTTGGAGAAACTTAGGGTACGAATCCTAGTCGACTTTTGTAGCTATTTTAAGGTTTCTAAACCATTTTTCTTCCATGATTAATTGAAGATAAGTATTCTATCAATCATTCAATATGTTTATGTGTTGTTTGATTCTATCTTACGCTTATCTTTCTTTTACATGCTAGGCTAGGTTTGTTTGTGTTTGCTTAGATGTAATGAAACCTAGCTATTGATTATTGATTGATGGTTTGTTATTAATTGTTGTTGGATGAATGATATCAATGTTAGGCTTAAAAAAACTGGCTAATCTCCTATTGGTAATTTGCATGATGTCTTAAGAAACATGAATCAGATGTGTACTACGATTAATTGGTTGTGTTTAAGGCATAAGAGAATATTAATGAGGCCATGATAGGATACTAAACGTGTTGTCATAGGAAGAGATAGGATCTTATAGAGTTGGGGAAGGACGTACACGCCCCCACGAATGGTATTAAGGAATACAACCCGTCATCCACGTAATTGTAACAAATCTATCAATCAATGAAAGATAGTTAGGGAGTAGTGAAACCTAAGTAAACACGTTTTTCTCCATATTAGTTTTACACACATTTATTTTCTTGTTATTTTATTTTTATTGCATTTGTAGTTAATTGGGTTAGTTGACTAGCAACTAATTCCGCCCACTCCTTCAAAAACCTAGATTTTACTTGCTTTTCATTAAATATAAAAATACAAAAAGAATCATCCCTCACCTCTAGACCTGATTTAGATTATTTTCAATCCTAATGAACACTATTCCCTTTGGAGAATGATCAATTCCCTGGTTCTTACCACTACACTATACTACATCGGTCAGGTACACTTGCCTAGCGGGGATTGTAAGCTTCTCACGATCCCTTGAGAAGTAAAACTTTTGTGTGATAATCCAAATCGCATCAAAGTTTTTGGCGCCGCTGCCGAGGAATAGTTATTGTTTAGGTTGAATTTTATTTTTATTAGTTTTACTCATTAGATTCCTATCCAGTGAGATTTTTATTTTATTTTTATAGGTTTTCTTGTAGTCTATCTTTTTCTTTGTGCCTTTGTTAGTAAATTAAGTTCATTGACTGTTCCGTTTGCCATTATGGAGAACGCGAATCCACCAAATCTGATACTAGAGTTTTACATGAAGAAATATAACTATACTAATTTGGATATATCAAGATGGATTAAAATAAGGAGGACAGGATCTCGCATTGATTTTAGAGAGTACCTTGAGAAAAGAGACCAAGCGCATAAAACTTTTTAAAAAATCACCTAAGGAGCTCCATCAAACCCTCAAAATATCTCATTTAGTGAAACCTACGCACCATATAAGCCTTTACCTAGGATAGATGTCAAACCACCTAAGTGCATGCTTGGATTAGATTTTACTAAGATATATGATGAACATGAGGAATCTTTTAGGCAAAAAGAACATAGTGATCAAGTTATTGAGAATGATTCTTATGAATCGGACCAAGAATTTGAGATGAATAGAAAAGGATTTGAGATACCTAGGTGCATGTTGGGGATTGACTTCAGCAAAATACATAATAAGCACATAGGTGATCTAGATGTGATAGAGGATAAGGCGAAAAATCCAAGTCCACTAAGTACTCCACAAGTCCCACCACCAGTTGAGGCACACACACCACCCGTGACTTACCCAGAAGAAGTAGAAGAAACTTTAGGAATCCCGATAGATGTAGAACCCTTGTACCAAACACCACTAGAGGATATAGGTTTGAATACTTGTAGTGAGAACCTTACTCTTAGTTCTAGGGAATTTCCTAGTGTTGATGAACTGGAACCTCAATCTTCACACAACTTTCCATCCTTAGATATACATCTAAAAGACAAAAGAGGAGCCGACCCACCCATCAACCCATATAGTCCGGGTAGTCTTAGGATAAAGGTGGTGGGCTTTAAGCCATGTAGAGAGGAAGCCAATATAGGAGTGGAACATAACCTTACATGCTTGCATCACCCATTCATGATTGATCACAAGAAACATTATGGGTTTAAACCGGGTTTATTAGGTCAAGATGGATTCCCAACTAGGAGTCTCTCAAAATTGATAGAAGATGATCCATTTTTAGGAGGAAACTTCAACTCACCCATTGACCCAAATAAACTAGGTAAGGTTATGATAAAAGAAGCACACCCGTTTGAGCATATAATTCATCCACCACTATTCCCTCACGAGGCATACTTCCACCGAGATGGTGTGTATCGCTACTTTCACCCGCACTTAATCCTAAGTGTAGGGAAAACCTCCCTTATTTCCGTTAAATAAGGGTAGAGTCAGGCTCGTGACTCAAACAAAAGTAAGCGCTTCTTGGGAGGCAACCCAAGCTTTTTATTTGTTTGCTTGTTTGTTTATTTGTTTTATTTGCTTCCGTATATGTGTTCTTATTTCTATTGTTTGTAATTCAAGTTTCAAATTAAATTGTGATAATGCTTTATAGACATACTTGATTACATATAAAGGTATTTTGCAAAAGATAAATGTAAGGGAAATCCAAATTTGTTTTCAAAGAATGAATTGAACATGAACGATAACAATGAGATATAGACATACATACTAGTACTAGTTTGAGTCAAATGCTTGTATCGAGTCATAATGATATTTTGCAGGAATTCCAAGAATTATGGTATAGGTTTTTCTAGAAATTTTCCGGAAACTCAACATAATATTTCTGTCAGATCAATTATGACGGCGTCAGCAATTAAAGCCTGACGACGTCAGGTACAAATTTTTTGAAAATTTTTGCAAGTTTTGTTTTTCTGCCGGAATTAGAGCCTGATGAGACGAAAATTGTTACGCTTTTAAGGGGTCATTTAAGCCTTAAATCGTGATTATATGATCAAAAATTGTCTTAAGTCGCTCCTTTTGTCATTTTAGGTACTTTTGATAGGAATTATGAAAAAGGAAACATTTTCAACGTTTTTTGAGCATAAAAGTGAAGAATACGACAAAGTCTCAAATTATGCTGGAACCAGTACCTAGCGGTGTCACGCATTACTTGGTGACGGTGTCACTTGTTGACACAAAGGTGGATAATTATTTTACACTAGACGCGCCATAAAGGAATTTGGAAGTTAAAGAGTGACGGCGTCACGTTATAATTCACCAAGGCCATTACGTATTGAAGTAAAAGGAGACGGCCTAGAAAACTTTACAAGGTGACGGCGTCAAGAGTGGATCTAGGCCATCAAGGAACCCTAAACACGGCGAGGTGACGGCGTCACGTCCCATAAGGTGACGCCGTCAAAGTTGTAAAAAATATATATACTATTCTAATTTTCATTCATTATGTGTGGAACTTTGGAGAAACTTAGGGTACGAACCCTAGTCGATTTTTGCAGCTATTTTAAGGTTTCTAAACCATTTTTCTTCCATGATTAATTGAAGATAAGTATTCAATCAATCATTCAATATGTCTATGTGTTGTTTGATTCTATCTTACGCTTATCTTTCTCTTAACATGCTAGGCTAGGTTTGTTTGTGTTTGCTTAGATGTAATGAAACCTAGCTATTGATTATTGATTGATGGTTTGTTATTAATTGTTGTTAGATGAATGATATCAATGTTAGGCTTAAAAAAACTGGCTAATCTCCTATTGGTAACTTGCTTGATGTCTTAAGAAACATGAATCGGATGTGTACTATGATTAATTGGTTGTGTTTAATGCATAAGAGAATATTAATGAGGCCATGATAGGATACTAAATGTGTCGTCATAGGAAGAGATAGGATCTTATAGAGTTGGGGAAGGACGTTCACGCCCCCACGAATGGTATTAAGGAATACAACCCGACATCCATGCAATTGTAACAAATCTATCAATCAATGAAAGATAGTTAGGGAGTAGTGAAACCTAAGTAAACACGTTTTTCTCCATATTAGTTTTACACACATTTATTTTCTTGTTATTTTATTTTTATTGCATTATAGTTAATTGGGTTAGTTGACTAGCAACTAATTCCGCCCACTCCTTAAAAAACCAAGATTTTACTTGCTTTTCATTAAATATAAAAATACAAAAAGAATCATCCCTCACCTCTAGACCTAGTTTAGATTATTTTCAATCCTAACGAACACTATTCCCTGTGGAGAACGATCAATTCCCAGGTTCTTACTACTACACTATACAACATCGGTCAGGTACACTTGCCTAGCGGGTATTGTAAACTTCTTAAGATCCCTTGAGAAGTAAAACTTTTGTGTGACAATCCAAATCGCATCAGTTTTGGAGCATTAACGGGGATTTTCTACGGGTTCGGAATAGTGGCTGGAGCCAAGCATCCCCGCTCCGCCCCGCCCCGATATATTATATATACATGTTATAAATTATATATTATTTATATGTATGTATGCAAGTAATAATTTATCAATTTATTATATTTAAACATTTGGTTAAACATTTCAATTGAAAACATTTGGTTAGGCAACTTCAATAATAATTTATTATACTTCCTTTAAATTGGCTACATATTTTGACATTTCAATTTCTTTGCCTCATCGAGACCCACACAATCATATCGGCCACAACTACCAATAATTGTCTTTTCATCTTGCATCTCTCAAAATGAAATAGGTACTGCACTCATCAGTCATCAGTTCATCACTCTATCTTTCTAAATGAAACTCCATACAAAAAAATCCGGAAGGATTCAAAGTTGCAGGTATTTTTTATTTGTCTTTTTTTGTGTGTGTATTACATGTTTAGTTTTAAAAGAACCATATTAGAAACCATGCATATTTGTATAAGGTTATGTAGCTTTAATCTTTGCAATGTACTAAGTTGCCCATTATTATATGTTGTTGTTTCAATATCATAAACTTTCAAAATGTAAAAAAAAGTTTGATTATTTGATGATAGAGCGTGGTAATGCGAATAGAGTATGCTTATCGGTCTATTCAGTATAGTTTTTCTTACAAAAATACTTGAGTTAAAATAGTTGTTTACTTGTGTAGATCTCACTAGATTTTTTATAAGTTTGATGGCTAGAGAATTTTGGTGCTAGTATTTCAGGTGACATGGAAACTCAAGGTAACACTTCCAAAGCAAGCACTCATGTTGAAAGCAATGAGGGACAGGGAGAGGCAATACATGACAATAACATACCGCCGATGACTAATTCTTGAGGTTCAAGATCAAAATAATGTTAATCATGTTGTTAATGAAGTTGAGCAGGTTTATGGAAAAAGAAAGTTAAGATCGCCTGCATGGAACCACTTTAAGAAGATAAGAGTGAACGGCGAGGAAAAGGCGGAATGCAATTATTGCCAAAGTAAATTAGTCGCGAAAAGTAGCAGTGGTACGAGCCATTTACTTGATCATTTTGGACGTTGTCTAAAGCGACCGTTTAGAGATATATGCCAACATATCTTAGTGCAGGAGAAAAAAATGCAAATGGTAGTCCATCATTGATTGGGTCTAAACTAGTTAACTTTTATTAGTCAACCACTTGTGAATGGTCAACCGTAAAAGTCGAACTAATCAAGCCAATTCTCCGATGATAGTATAGTGTTTCCCCGGGTCGTTATGTCCCAGCGAGATTGAAATGGTGCTTTGGAAATCGTTTATGAGTGAGTGGCACTGAGGACAATAGCCCAGATGATATGGAATTGATCTTGCTACTGTTATTTTGGTATTGGTATAATATTCACAAAAATCAGATACCAGATATATGCACGTATTCACAATTCAGATCACGTAACAGACAGAGAAAGTGGGATTTTGGTATTTAACAAACTACAGGGGGTGCTTTTGACACTTTTTGAAACTTAAAATTAAAAATGAAAATGAAATTGTGAAAATGATTAAAATATTATTTAAATATTATTTAATTAATTAAACTATTTAAAAATCTAATTTAAATTAACTAAAAATGACAAATGATATAAATTAAACTAAAAATTAGCAAAAATATTTTTTAAACTTAAATTAGAACTTGAAGAAAGTATAAAAAATAAAAATAAATATTTTTGTCTTTTTATGGGTTTTTTATTAATTAAAAACTATTTAACTTAATTAAACTAATTTTAATTACTATTAATACTAAATTAACTTAGAAAATTAAGAGAAAATTTATAAAATTACTTAACCATCACAGGAATCCTACAAAATTATAAAAACTCTAAAAATTATGTTTTAAGATTAATCCACTAATTATTTACCTTTTAATTAACTTAAGTCTAATTTAAACAATTAAAATAAGAAAAATGGAAAATGAACAGTAGAAAATCTAATTGTATTTTCTAAAAGTCTATTATAATATATTATAGCTAGGAAAAATATAAAATCTAGGTTTTACTTTATAAAAACTAAATATGATATTTAATACTTAATATTAATTAATAATTAAGAAAACTAAAACTAAATCTAATAAATACTAAATGACAAAATAAAAATCTGAAAAATTTACTAAAATTGCTTTACTATATAAGGTAATTAATAAAAATATAAAAATACTAAGTACTTAATTAAAATCTAAAAATGAAAATTAAATTGAATTAAATAGAAACTATCACTTAATTTAAACTTGGTTTTTCTTGGATTTTCTTTTACATACTTATTTTACCACTGAAAATAACAAACTTTTGTAAAACCACTTTTGAAAATTGCTTATAAATAAGCAGTAGCACCCCCTTTGCTTATTCAGTTGACTTTGGTTGACTGTTTGGGCAAATAAGATCAAATGAGTGAAGGTGGGGCCCACATTGGTGTAAATGGTTACAAATAAGCTCAACAATCTTGAATAAGCTAAAAACAACCAGAAATGATCACAAATAAGCAGATTGGAGGCAAATAAGCACTTGAGCAAAACTAAGTTTCACTCAGAAATGGGACAGACTTACGGGTGGATTCCAGGTGGGGTCCACTGAGTCTTAGGTCAAACCAAGAGTCAATACTTGATCTCTGGTAGGAGGAGGGTTATCCAAACCAAGATTAAACCTCTGGGGTCCACTGGGTTAGGCTGCAGCCACCACTAAAGGTGGTGGTGTGGGTGAGGGTATGCTGATGCAGGGGAGCTTTCTTCCCTGCAAGTCACTTTGGGGTTCTGTGGGGTCCACACAAAATTTCACAAAAATGAAACAAGTATTGGAACCTAAAGATCAGATGGTAGATTATAGCTACAACAAGTTTCAGCCCTTAACTCTCATCCCATAAATCATGAAAATTCTTGGAGTTTTTGCAAAAATCTGAGAAGATAAAATTTGACTTTTTGAGGAAACTTGCAAATTTGACTTTGATGAACTTTAGTTCTGATTCACTGATTTGTTATGAAGTATCTCAATGTAATGATGCTAAATTAAGTTGACTTAAGCACTTTTACAACTAATTAAGAAGTTAAGATGCACAATACTTACACAGTTAACTGTGTAAGGGATTATGCTTGTGATTTTGACTTTTAACTATGAAGACCTAGGATTTTATGACTTCAATGACTATTATAACTCTAGTGTAGACTGATGAAATAAAAAAACAAGGGTTCAAGACAACCAATGCTCTCAGAACTAAGTAATACCAAACACTCCTTAATGTGAGACTATTTTGAGTTTTTAAGTGGCTAAGGGTGTAACAACTAATAAGCTTATTCCAAATCAGCTATTTATGAGATATTCCACTTAAGAGAGTGTTTAGAAGCAGTTAATAGCCAAGAACACACAACGATTATACTAAAACTAGCAAGACTGTTAAACTAAGATTCAAATTAATTAGTAATTTTAATGAACAAGATAAGTATATTAAACTATAAACTACTCTAACAACACCAAATAAGCACAAGAAACACAGATTATCAATAAGCAATCAAGCAAAGCAGATAATACCAATACTAGATTTTAGAGGAATTCTTTAAATGAGCAAAATGCTTACAAGATACCCCTAGCTTGAACAAGGGGCTTCTCCACAGAAGCCTATCTTTAGATAGGCTATTCCACTCTCAGATTGCTCCTCAATGCTTCTTCATACCTGAAAATGCAAACCAAACCAAATAGTTGACCAAGTTTGACTATTTTTAGATTTTTGGTTTTTCTTCTAATATAACTGAGTTTTAAAGTCTCTAAAGCTTTAATAATCTTATTGGAGCCTATGTGAACCTAACTCAGTCCATGATTCAAACTCAAACACTAGCAGCCTATGATCCAAGCTAATGTATGAAACTTGAAATTTGCATATACAAAAGAAATGGAAGAAACTTGCTTATATTAACTTGAAAAGAGTAATAGTACACTGAATTGATTAAAACAAATGCTTAAAAGCTTTTTGCTACACTACACTTGCTAAAAAAAACTTATACGACTACAACTATATTAAAAAACTAGACACTTGATCATCTTGCACTCTTTGCCTTTTATAGCCACGAATTAGGGTTCCCAGCATCTTTCTCATCATTTCCCACCTCTCTCTGATAACTTTGGTCCATTCCCAAGCTTCCACGTGTTTTGGCGGGAAAAGACTTTTTGCAAATTGTTTTCTGATTCAGGCAACTTGGGGGTGGCATTAATTGTGGTGTGATAGTTAGGTGTAGGGGGGTGTGATGATTATTCTGCAAGTGGTGGGGTGGTGGCTGCAATACCATGGTGGTTTTCTGGTTTGTGGGGGAGAGGGAAAAGGTGAAGAGGGTGGTTTGGCGGTTTTGACTTCCTTTGACCGTTTCAAATAACAAACGGGGTGGGGTGGATTTGGTGTTTGGGCTTTGGTGATTTTTGGGCCCAAGTGAAATATGGAATGGGTGGGCTGGTATGGACTGGACTGGATTAGGAGTAGTATTATTATTTATGGGATCCGATAATGACTTATGTTTACACAAGGACTATTTTTGTAATTTGTCGAAAGTTTGAGGGCTGGAATTGGCATGTTTCCAAAGTATTTTAAAGGGTGAAAATTGCCATATCATGAATAGTGTAAGGTCCTGTGATGATTTTTCCAATTTATTTTCACCAGGGACTGAAACCGTCAAACTTTCAAACTTCAGGGACCATTTGTGTAATTTTCACCAAACTTTCCACCAAGGACCAATCCTGTCATAAAAGGTTAGTGCAAGGAAAAAATTTGCTTTTCTCAAAGTTTTTCATATCCCAGGGACCATTTTTGACAATTTTCAAAGTTCAGGGACTAAACTTGACATTTTGTGAAACTTTTCACCAAAGGACTAATTATGTAACTTTTTGATTTATAAGGACCTTTGGTGATTTTTTCAAGTTTTTAGAATGACCAGGGACTAGATTTGACAACTTTTGAAAGTTGGGGGACTGAAACTGCCAATTATGCAAACTTTGTGCGTTTTTCATCTGTTTTTGGTATTTTTGCATTTGAAACATGTAAAACACTTTCCTGAGATATTTTCACTATTTTGATTCATTATTGAGTGTTTTTGGATGTTTTGGCAGCTCAGAAATGGTAAAAATGATGAGTATTTACACACTCATCAATCATCATTTCTTTCTAACTATACTTTTAATGCGGAAACTTCAAGGAGAGAACTTGCTGAGATGATCATTGTGCTATAGTATCCACATTCTGTGGTGAAGCATCATGCATTTCGAAAGTTTGTGAAAGGTCTCCAACCTTTGTTTAGGGTTCCTTGTCGAAATACCATAAAAAGTGACATAATCATGATTTATGATGTTGAAAAGCAAAAAACTATGAAGCTGTTAGGGAAGAATAAAAGCAGGGTTGCGATTACAACTGATATGTGGACGGCTAACCATCAGAAGAAAGGGTTTATGGTGGTCACTGCTATCAAAACTGGAATTTGCAAAGTAGGATTATGAGGTATATCATACTTATTTACACACTTAAACAAAGTGTTAGTTTAAATAGATTACGTACCATTGCGGAACATGTTTTATTTGTTTTTAACCTATTCAATTTTGAAACAGGTTTATGTTAATACAAATATCGCCTAAAAACGTTATTTATATTTTACGATCTTTGATAAGTTTTGTTAATAACAAAGCATGAACTTTAACTAAAAGTAAATTATCACTTTGAGTGTTTAAGTCTTGTTTAACTAATGTTTACATTTTCTTTTAAACTAAACATTGTTTTTTTATTTCTTGAATTAGAAAGTGTCTTGTCATATCATATTTATTTCTTTAAATAGAATTGTCACATCACACTTATGGCAAGTTTTGTCAATATGCATTTATGTGTTTGACTAACTTTGTAGTGACTTGCAAGTTTGGTGTTTGACTAGTGTAATGTGATGTGACATTGTTTGGTTGCTAGGATTTATGAGACAAGACCTTGTTTGGTTTGAAGAGTTATTGCATAAACCTACTGCAGACCCGGCGGTACCCTGGGGGTACACGGGCGGAACCCATTTAAGGGTTCCGCCTGATCCGCCGAGCACACAGTTTGTTGTGCTATAAATACCAAGCCATAACTTGATTTTTGGCTAACCCTTTAGGACATATATTCACATACTCTCTCAACTAACTCAGTAACCTTTTGATTTGTGATTCTCTTATGTAGCAAGGGACTTCACAAGATCATTCAAGAAGTTACAAGATTCAACTCTAAAGTTGCAAGTCTTGGTAGCTTGGTCATGTATAAGCTTTGGTAGTTTATACTTCATGTGTGTCTTGTATGTAGAAGTTATAGGTTAGTATTTTAGGCCTCAAAATACAAAGAGTGTTGGGAGTTGTTGTACCTTAGTAAAAGAACTAACGGGAGTGGTTGTACCCTTGGTAAAGAACTCGACATCTAGCTTTGTGTCGGTAAAAGTATAAGCGACGTACGGGAGTGGTTGAACCCATGTAAAAGAACTCGACATTTAGCTTAGTGTCGGTAAAAGTGTAAGCGACGAATGGGAGTGGTTGTACCCTTGTAAAAGAACTCGACATCTAGCTTAGTGTCGGTAAAAGTGTAAGCGACGTTGTAAAGGTTTTCTCCGCCGGTGAAAGGAGCTTGTTGATTAGTGTTTATAACTCTCGAGTTGGAAACTCGGGGCGTGGATGTAGGGCAAGGAAAAAGAGTCCTTGTAGCCGAACCACGATAAACTATCGTGTTGTGGTTTGATTGTTTCTTTCTCTATCTTTGCTTATTATATGTTGTTGTTTAGTTAGAATTGTTGATCACATATAAAGCTTTTCAAAGAACCAAAACAAGTAATATTGTTCTTATATCTTTCAACATAAGTAAAGCTTTTCAAAGAACTAAACAAGCAAAGTTAGAATCATTACAAGTAAAGCTTTTCAAAGTATAAAACAAGTTAAGTTAGAATGGTTATCTACATGTAAAGTCTTTTCAAAGAATCAAACATATTAAGTTGTGTTTATATCTTTAACCAAATGTCATTTTCTCAAAGATTATTTAAGCAAATAAGAATCGAAAAAGCGGTAAACTATTCAACCCCCCTTCTAGTTTTCCACAGTTTATTTATGTGCCATGTCCACATAAAGATGATGTTTTGGCTAATGTGCTATATGAATGTCTTTGTGATTGGAATCTTGATAGGAAGGTATCTACTATCACAGTGGATAATTGCACCACAAATGATAAAATTATTGACAATTTGCTCGAAAAACTTCCTCTCTGTTCACTTATGATGAATGGACAACTGATTCACATACGTTGTTGCGCACATATTCTCAATTTGATAGTTCAGGATGGATTGGCTGTAATTGGTGATGGGATTGACAGAATTAGAGATAGTGTTGCTTTTTGGACTGCAACACCTAAGAGGGAACAAAGGTTTGAGGAAGCAGCCCGACAATTGGAAATATCATCCACGAAACAGCTGGAACTTGATTGTAAGACACGGTGTTGCTATAATTTACAAGAACGTCTTTAAATGCTTAAAGTCAAGGGAGCCACTATATAAATGTTTGCCAAAGGAGCAGGATTGGGAGTTAGCTAAGGAAATA
Source organism: Artemisia argyi (assembly GCA_030686995.1). Classification (NCBI taxonomy): domain Eukaryota; kingdom Viridiplantae; phylum Streptophyta; class Magnoliopsida; order Asterales; family Asteraceae; genus Artemisia; species Artemisia argyi. Next base: position 29,107 of record JARVZY010002333.1, on the reverse strand, counting down.
TGTGACATATTTCAAGTATTTTATGAGGTAACCCTCACATTTTCCGGTTCAAAATATCCTACATCAAATATACTTTTCCCATCGATATGTGAAATTGGATATTCTTTGCGCGAGTGGGTCTTTTCTTCTATTGAAGTGATTAGGGATATGGCTTCCGAGATGCTCTTAAAATTTAACAAGTATTGGTCGGTTATTAATGGGGTCATGGGAACGACAACAGTGTTAGATCCTCGATATAAGCTGAAAGTTGTTGAGTTACTTATGCCCACGCTTTATGGAAATGAGAAGGCAAGTAGTGAATTCAAAACTTTGAAAGCTTTTGTCAAAGTTTGTTTATGGAGTATGAATCTACTTCTCCATGCACAAAACACAACGAATATGAAGGAATACTTTTTTATTGTTTATTTAAGTTGAATGTTTAGTTTTGTTATTTTACTATCTTATTAACATATAGAATTTCGAACAATCGTGAAGGTGTTGGTCCATCTTTGAGTACATCTTCAGGTCATCGTCTTGGATTTAAAACACTTTTATTGAACATTGGTAACATTGCTAGGCAGCAAGACAATTCAGATGTCACGAACGAGTTAGAAAACTATTATAGAGAAAATTTGTTGCCTACAAAAATGGAACTCGATTTACTATCGTTGATTGGTGTGAAACGGTCAGATAATTATTGGTCAACCACTTGTGAATGGTCAACTATAATAGTCAAACAGCTCAAACCAATGCTTCCGTGGAATACAGGGTTTCCCCGGGTCGTTATGTCCCGACGAGGTGTGGATGGTATCAAAACGGGTTTGTGATCGGGTGAATTGAATGGGAAGTAACCAGATAAAGATTTGGATTTGTTTACACTACTGGAATGATTCGGAATAACAGTATTAACAATCACGGGAAACAGAAACGTATAAACGTAAACCAAATTAAAATCAGACACGATTGCGTGCTGAGAAAAATGTGAGTTTTAAGGAAAATGAACTACAGGGGGTGGAAATGAAACTTTTACAAAATTAAAATAAAAAGAAAATTTAAAATGAAAATGAAATTATTAAAATGATTATTTTAATATTTAAATACTATTTAATTAATTTAAACTATTTAAAAAGTAAATTAAACCTAATTTAAATAAAACTAAAAATGATAAACACTACAAATTAAACTAAAAACTTGCAAAAATAATTTCTAAAACTTAAAATGAACTTGAAGAAAGTATAAAAATTAAAAATAATTTTTTTTGTCTTTTTATGGATTTTCTATTAATTAAAAACTAATTATCTTAATTAAACTATTTAAACTAATTTAAATTACAAATAATACCTAAATGACTTAGAAAATTATGGAAAAATTCCTAAAATTATTTTATAACATTTAAAAGCTAGAAAAAATATAAAAACTAGGTATTACTTTATAAAAACTAATTATGCTATTTAATACTTAATTATTAATTAATAATTAATAAAACTAATATTAATTCTAGTTAATACTAAATGACAAAATAAAAATCTGAGAAATTTATTAAAATTACTTTATCATAAAAGGAAATTAATAAAAATATAAAAATGTAGGTTACTTAATAAAAATCTAAAAATGAAAATTAAAAAGATAAATCAAATTAAATAGAAACTATCACTTATTTTAAATTTGTCTTTTCTAGATTTTTCTTTTATAAAACTATTTTACAACTAAAAACAACTAACTTTTGTAAAACAACTTTTTTATAAATTGAAAATAAGCACTATGGAAAGCAATAAGCCAAACAGTTGACTTATGTTGACCAAATGAGGAAATAAGCTAAAATGGGCTTAAGTGGGACCCACAATGGTTGAATCTGGTTCCAATAAGTTAAGGGAACATGATTAAGCTGGAAAAATCACATGGGGACCATTGGATAATCCAATAAGCACAAATAAGCACTTAATTTTGAAGACTGAGACAGAAAAATGGGACAGACTTGAGGAGTGATTTCAAGTGGGTCCCATGGGTCCTAAGGTCAAACTAATGGTCAATATATGAAGAGGGGTAGGAGGGGGGTTGAAAGGAACAAAGATGGGGTAGTGGGGCCCACTGAGGTGGCCAAAAACCACCACCAAAGTTGGTGGTTTGGGTGTGTGGTCTGCTGATGCAGGGCAACTCCCAGCCCTGCAGCCTACTTTGGAGGGGAATGAGGCCCACAGAAAAAATGTTAAAAATAGAAGGATGCTAGGACCTTGGAGAAATTAGGTGGGGCACTACAAGTCCTGAAAATATCAAGACCTAGATCCAACCACAAAATTCCATAAAAATCTTTGAACTTTTGAAAAAATAGAAGAACATACACTTTGACTTTTCAAGAAAACTTGGAATTTTGACTTTTGTGGATTTTGATCCTACTGTCTAGGATTAAGGTACCATAATCATCATTCTGTGTTCAATAGCTGTTGTAGTTGCTTAGTTTAGTTTCATTTCACCTCTTTAAATCATATTCAGTCATTAAAGTAGGATCAAAATCCACAAAAGTCAAAATTCCAAGTTTTCTTGAAAAGTCAAAGTGTATGTTCTTCAATTTTTTCAAAAGTTCAAAGATTTTTATGGAATTTTGTGGTTGGATCTAGGTCTTGATATTTTCAGGACTTGTAGTCCCCCACCTCATCTCCAAGGTCCTAGCATCCTTCTATTTTTAACATTTTTTCTGTGGGCCCCATTCCCCTCCAAAGTAGGCTGCAGGGCTGGGAGTTGCCCTGCATCAGCAGACCACACACCCAAACCACCAACTTTGGTGGTGGTTTTTGGCCACCTCAGTGGGCCCCACTACCCCATCTTTGTTCCTTTCAACCCCCCTCCTACCCCTCTTCATATATTGACCATTAGTTTGACCTTAGGACCCCTGGGACCCACTTGAAATCACTCCTCAAGTCTGTCCCATTTTTCTGTCTCAGTCTTCAAAGTTAAGTGCTTATTTGTGCTTATTGGCTTATCCAATGGTCCCCATGTGATTTTTACAGCTTAATCATGTTCCCTTAACTTATTGGAACCAGATTCAACCATTGTGGGTCCCACTTAAGCCCATTTTAGCTTATTTCCCCATTTGGTCAACATAAGTCAACTGTTTGGCTTATTGCTTTCCATAATGCTTATTTTCAATTTATAAAAAATTTGTTTTTACAAAAGTTAGTTGTTTTTAGTTGTAAAATAGTTTTGTTAAAGAAAAATCCAGAAAAGACAAATTTAAAATAAGTGATAGTTTCTATTTAATTTGATTTATCTTTTTAATTTTCATTTTTAGATTTTTATTAAGTAACCTACATTTTTATATTTTTATTAATTTCCTTTTATGATAAACTAATTTTAATAATTTTCTCAGATTTTTATTTTGTCATTTAGTATTAATTAGAATTAATATTAGTTTTATTAATTATTAATTAATAATTAAGTATTAAATAGCATAATTAGTTTTTATAAAGTAACACCCAGTTTTTATATTTTCCCTAGCTTTTAAATGTTATAAAATAATTTTAGGAATTTTTCCATAATTTTCTAAGTCATTTAGGTATTATTTGTAATTTAAATTAGTTTAAATAGTTTAATTAAGATAATTAGTTTTTAATTAATAGAAAATCCATAAAAAGACAAAAAAAAAATATTTTTAATTTTTATACTTTCTTCAAGTTCATTTTAAGTTTTAAAAATTATTTTTGCAAGTTTTTAGTTTAATTTGTAGTGTTTATCATTTTTAGTTTTATTTAAATTAGGTTTAATTTACTTTTTAAATAGTTTAAATTAATTAAATAGTATTTAAATATTAAAATAATCATTTTAATAATTTCATTTTCATTTTAAATTTTCTTTTTATTTTAAGTTTGTAAAAGTTTCATTTCCACCCCCTGTAGTTCATTTTCCTTAAAACTCACCTTTTTCTCAGCACGCAATCGTGTCTGATTTTAATTTGGTTTACGTTTATACGTTTCTGTTTCCCGTGATTGTTAATACTGTTATTCCTAATCATTCCAGTAGTGCAAACAAATCCAAATATTTATCTGGTTACTTCCCATTCAATTCACCCGATCACAAACCCGTTTTGATACCATCCACACCTCGTCGGGACATAACGACCCGGGGAAACCCTGTATTCCACGGAAGCATTGGTTTGAGCTGTTTGACTATTATAGTTGACCATTCACAAGTGGTTGACCAATAACTATCTGACCGTTTCACACCAATCAAAATTTGGCGCCGCTGCCGGGGATGTTGTGTGCGTATTCTAAACGGTTTTGCGTATTAGTGATTTTTGAATTCATCCATTTGTATATTTATCCACCTTTGTTCATATTATCTTATTATCATAAACAAAACTGTTACCGAAAACCTTTTAAATCAGTTTTTAACGAACACAAAAAAACACAAAAAGATTTTCTTTATTATAAAATGTTTATCAAAAATCCCAAAAATATCCATCCTTACCCTCATACCTTTTTGATTCTCCATTTCTTACCCTCCAAAACCCTTAGATTCTTTCTATGTCTCATCCCCACCTTCTTGTTTGTCGATGGTGTGGTAGTCCTTATAATGGTGGTAATTGCCCTAGTTGTGGCATGGTAAAGTCAGGAAACGGGTCTGTCTATAACCAGAATCCCTATTCCTACCATGACACGACTAATTCATTCCATCAGCTTCCACACCATGAGACCCAACAGTTTTACTGTTGTGAGTATTGTGGAGGCCCTCACTACAGCTCTGATTGTCAAATAAGGAATCAGTTTGTCTATGAACAGGTTCCTTGTAACAATCATGAATTTGGTTTTAACCAGCCCTCACAATACACAAACCCTCAACCACCACCTCAGGACGAGTTAGCTAGAGCTGAATTGATTACTAAAATGATTATGAATCAAAATCAAGTCAACAAGACCATTCAAGATAGTATAAACTGTCTTAAGGATTTGATTCTTAGAAAACAAAAGCCTCCTGTTAACTCATTTTATCTTGAGGATGAAAGTGATGAGGATGAACCATTTGAAGAGGAAAACCCTAAGGAAACTTCAGATATCTTGCCAATGGGGGACAAGGAAGTCAAAATCAATCCTCTTGAGGAATTTGATGACCTTGTTCCAATCCCAAAGGTATCTAAGAAACCTTTTGATTCAACTTCAGTTGAAACTGCTTCAGTAGAAATACAGGGAGAAAAGAATATGATTGAATCACTAGCAGTAGAAATCATGGAACTTGTAGAAACCATGACTGCTAGTCCTTCTCAACTCCCTCAGTCTGCTGTTATCACACCCGAGGTTCCCACTCACTCTTTAAGCATGGGGGACGAGCATCTTGACACTGTTCCTAAAAGGGAATCAGACGAATTCATAAAGTCTAGTGTTGAGAACCTTGTTCCAATCCCAAGAGAGTCACAGGAAATTCTTGATCATGTGTGTGATATCCCTCCTCCTCTTGTCTTCCCAATTGACAATGTTGAGATGTTTTCCGATTCTGATAATGATGATTCTTTATCTTGTGGAGACATCATTTATGCGGAAGAATTACCTTCTGAGCTAGTTAGCTTAGAAGAAGAGAATGATGAGATTGACACTGAAATCCAAGATGAAGCACTTCGTGCAACATTTTTGAATGTCAATTCCCTCATTTCTAAAATCGAGGCTTTCAAAGAGAAACGTATTTCATCTCCTATCCCCATTAAGGATAGTGACATTTTCTCCGATGATCCTATTCCGGAGTTTGAAGCCTTTACTTTTGATCCTATGGGAGAGAAGATTAGTGGCAGTACCACTTCTCATTCTCATAATTCTCTCCCTGATTATGAATCATTTACCTTCGATGAGTTCTCCTGTGAACTCACGTACATCAATCCAGAATATGATTCACTCACATTTGATGAGTTCTCCTGTGAACTCACTCATATCATATCTCCGCCGGAGTATGATAACTTTTATTTTGATCTAGACATACCCATAATATGTCTTGATCAAACGAGCTTAACTGTTGAGATTCATGAAACAATGAATTCTCCTATTGAAGATGAGGAGTTAGTCATGATATTTATCATGATTTTCTTTCTTTTCTTCATATATTTCGTGGCTTCTCCTATTCTTCACTCCTTCGGGAGTGAGGACATTATCTTTGACCCCGGCATTCTCATTTATAAATTTTTAGCCAGGGTCTCTCTGTGTATCTCATCGGTGTGGAACTTTCACGTGCTTCAAATGTTTATCCAAACATCTTGAATGAAAGTCCGATGGAGATTGTTTCTTCCACATCATGCTTCCTCATGGACAAATGAATTCGGGGTCGAGTCAAGCTAGCGACTCGGTAAACAAAAACAGTAGCATGCATACGGGGTTTTCACCCTAAGTGTGGGGGCGTTGCCCCTGCTGTTGTTACCATGTATATACTCTCAAAAAAAAAAAAAAAAAAAAAAAAAAAGGTATGTATATATCTATATAAAATAAAGTGAAAAATGGTGTTTCCACATTTAGCTTGTAATGTTGCCCTTTTACGTTCAAAGAGTCGGCATAATAGCCGGGACTTTGAATATTGAGGACAATATTCAATTCTAAGTGTTGGGGGGGGGGGGATTCTAGCGAATTTTATCACATTATATCTTCTAGTACCCCCGTTTTTGGCAAAAAAATAATTTTTTTTTCACTTTATTTCAAAATTTTTGTGGTAATCAGTCCGCCATGTCTAAACGACAAAAGGATTGGCTAATCCAGGAGCAAACGGCTCTTGGTAAAGATATATCAAATCCGTTGATGGCTTGCAATTTGCCCAAAATTGTATGATAAATCAACTCGCCATATCCCATAAAGTTAATGAGTTGGCTAGCCCGCAAGATTATGGCTTGTGGTAAAGGCCGTGGAAAAACCATAATTGGTAATCAGCTCACCAAGATGTTGACTTAGTCCATCAAGAGTTGGCTAGTCCAGAAGCAAACGGCTTTTGGTAAAGACAAATCAAATCCGTTGACAGCTGGTGATTTGCTCAAAATCACATAGTTTTTCTCAAAAGATTGCTAGGGACTAGCAATGTTTTAGTGTGGGGGATTGATGAGTGTCTAAATACTCATCATTTTATACCAATCTGAACTGCCAAAATATCCAAAAACACTCAAATATGCATCAAAATACTGAAAATATCTTAGAAGTGTGTTTTATATGTTTCAAATGCAAAATAATCAAAAACAGATGAAAAACGTACAAAGTTTGCATAATTGGCAGTTTCAGTCTCTCAACTTTCAAAAGTTATCAAAACTAGTCCCTGGTTATTCAAAACATGTTAAATATCATCAAAGGTCCTTGGGGATTCACAAGTTGTCAAAATAAGTCCTTTAAAAGTTAAAAATTGTAAAATAACAACTTTAGTCCCCCAAGTTTCAAAAATGTCAAAATTAATCCTCAGGTTTTAAAAAATGGAAAAATATTAAAAACAAACCTTGTACTATTCATTAATGGCATAATTGGTCCTTGTGGTATTTATTGAGAATTTACAGGTTCAACCCTTCATAAATTCAGAAATTACATGTTTGGTCCCTGAAGTTTGAAGTTTGGCAGAAAAGGTCCCCGGATATTAAATATTGGAAATTATCATTATTGGTCCTTGGGGTATTGTAACTTGGCATGAATGGTCCCTTGATTAACTTTGGAATATTGCCAAATCTTACCCTCAAAAATCTGCAAATTACATTTTAGGTCCTTATGAAAACTAGTAAAAACCAAATGGACCTAAATGTTATTTATCCGAAAAAACCAAACCTGATCCAGAAACACACCTAAGCCCAAAACCCCCTAAGCCCACTACCCTTTTAATACTTCCCACCCAGTCAAACGGGTCAACCTTCCCAGGGTCAAAACGTGGGTCAAACCCACCTTCCCTCCCAAAACCACCCTCACCCCTGCCAATACCACCTCTGCCAAACCAGTGGTATCACCACCCCAACTTGACCACTTCCATAGCCTTATCCCTTCCCAATTCCACATCCCAACACCAATCATACCACCCCTTCCTAGGCTACGCTTCCACAGACCCAATTGGCATTATCCATTTTTCCCGCCTAAATTGAACAAATGGCCATGATCAAATTCTCTCATCCAACGGCCTAGGACAGAAGTGGGAAAGTGCTTGGAGCACTTTTGGAAGTGTTTAAATAAAGAAAAAAGCAGGAAGCAATGGAGTTAGTAGTTAGTAGGTAGTTTAGTTTTAATTTTAATATGTCGTTTAAATTGTAACTGGTTATTTTAGTTTATCTCAAGGCTTTTAAGCATTGTGCTACTTCACTTATGCTGTAATGAAACTTTGTTCAATTTCAATTTCAAGAGTAGTACCAATGCCAGTTTATGAGAGTTAGTTCAAATTCAAAAAAATCTCAATAAGCTATAGAGTAGTTTTCTGTTGTTGTTATGGTTTAAATAGCTTATACAGCTCTTGACATAGCTAATATAAACTATTTAAAGTCTAGGTATTCAGTTTATTTAGGAAATATAAAAACTCATAAAAAATAAAGAAAATAGAAAATAAAATAAAATTCAGAAAATAGAAAATAGAAAATAAAATAAAATAAAAATAGAAAATAGAAAATAAAATAAAATAAAATAAAATAAAAATTCAACGAAGAACCAAGCAAGGAGCATTGCATATGTTGGATGGCAATGGTTTTAGAGCTTCATGGGAATCCATAGGACAGATAGAATTGGCATGTGTACCTTGTTTCAGTATGGATCTATTTGCAAGTAAGTTTTCAATGTTTAGCATTTTTACTGTAGAATAGCTTATGGTAGCTTAGTTGTGTTCTTTTATGCTTATTTGGGATACTAAAGTTGAGTTATTGCTTAATAATGCTTGTTTGTTCATTAGTTTACTTTGATGCTCACCTTTGTTCTCAACAGCCATTCATTGCATAATCTATTCTATTGTTATTTTGTTGCTTACAGTAGTATTTGTATGCTTAAATAAGCTTATGACATCATGATATAACCTTGTGCATTGGTATTTTTAGCTAAATCAATCATGGTGGAAGACAAATGGATTTAAGTACCCAACACTTGAAAGGATAGCTGTAACATCCCCATTTTCAAGGTTCGCAGTGGATTTAGGGTTGGAGTATTACTTCATGGAATCACAGTTACAGTAATAGAAAACGACTCGAAAAAAGACATTTTTAGAAATTTAGTTATCATTCATTTAATTATAAGAGTTTTTATAGTAAAAGATATACTTTTACTATTGATGAGGTTCCAAAGTCTATGTGTTAAGTTATGTTTGAATGATAACCGGTTTGAAAGTCCTCCGAGTTCAGTGCCTCCTTTTGCCATATCTCCGTAGAAGTGAGATACCTAGAATACATGCTTAAAAGTCAACACTAGGTGTTGAGTGAGAGTCATAGGTTTAAGTGTTAGTAAATACAAGTTCCCTGGGTTCCGTTGTTACACCCATCTGGGAAAATGTTGTGTGTGATAATTATGATGAATGCACAATTATCAAGAGTGGGGTATCTTGCACTAAGCTCATGAACCACACGTTAACAGTCCGGGTCATGGGGTCTGCATACCTACCATGAGGGGACGGGAAGGATACCATCCAGAAAGATGTAGTATCAACGGGAGTTATCAAACTTCAATAGATCTATCAACTATATTCGCGTTCGCGTGGGTAAAATATCCCAAACGATTAGATTCATGAATTTTAGTTATGTAGTAGTGGCAGATAGTTTACTCGTGCAACAACCAAAGAAAAAGACTTATATTCGGTTTTAAGTAAAGCAAGTAGCATGTATCCCCCTCACAGGGTTTGTAAAGCATTTAAAGTGAAAGTTTAAAAATATGCGAGGCTACGGAAACTCACAGAAAAAGAGTGTGAGGCTATGAACTCACTTGGGCTTAGGGATATCTAATTGATGCAAAAAGTGACTCGGGAACTAGACTGCCTTACTCACGTATCCTGGTGTGTTGTAGGTTTGGATGTATGTCAAGCTTTAGTTATCTTGTTTAAGTTTCTTAAGTAATAATTTTTAGGTTCGTTAATGTTTAGATATAACATAACACCGTTCGGGCCATCACAATCCAGAAGTATATGACTCCTCACATGAAGCTCCCTACTATTGTATTATGTTATCAACATAATACCGTTCTGGCCATCATAATTCAAAAGTTAATACTCCTCACGTGAAGCTCCCTACTATTGAGCTATGTTGTTATTAAGTTTAGTTATAACATAACACCGTTCAGGACATCATAATTCAGAAGTACATGCAATAATCGTTTGAGGAGCCAGGGCACTTTAATTCGTAAACCCAGCAAACTCGTCAAAACGAAATATCCACGTGGTACTCCTCACATGAAGCTCCCTAGTATTGTGTTATGCTTCTAACTTTAATTAAGTTTTATATTTATATAATACTTTCACTTTATACCCTTATAGTTTTATATATTTACAAAATCTACCCTAAACTTATAATACTTATATTATTTATACTTATAACTATCTATACTTGACACAATTAGTCCCTAAACTTCTATATATTGAGAAAATGACAAAAATAACCCTTGGACTTATAAGTTTTCAAATTTTACTATTTATACCCTAAGTTTCATAACTTTTACAAAACTAGTTCTTATTAGTTTATAACTATTTTACTTTGTATCCTAAGGTTATATAACTTTGCAAAAAGGGTCCTTATACTTATAACTTCTAAGAAATGTCAAAAATAGTCCATAGACTTAACATTTTCAGAAAGTTACCATATATACCCCTATGCATGTAAAACTTTGCAAAACTAGTCCTAATTTTAGGTATATTATTTTCTAATGAGCTTTTTAAGTTTCTAAGTTTATGATTAGTTAATATATGTCTAACTAAATTACTTAAAGCAGATTAACATGTAATAGAGCAATTTAGCATATAAACACATAATTTTCTAAATCTAGGGTTTTGAAATGAAAACTTCTAAAATAAAATGATTAAGGCTATCCCATGGTTTCTAAGGTATGTTCTAAGTTTCCTAGGTCTGTACTAAGGCTACTAGATCAAAAGTTAAGGCTTATCTAGGTCGTGTAAGGTGTAACGAGGGTGCTAGGGTTTCTAGGGTTTCTCTCGGCCAAAACCACAACTCGACACCACCAAGGCTTTGTTACTCGACTTCAAGGACTCCTAGGGACTCAATACTACTGAACTATTGTGAGGTAAAGAGAAGAAATGGTGTGAAGAAGAATGGAAGGAGGGGGTATTTATAGGGTGCGTAGAGGCGGTAAGGGTGAAAACGAGTGTATAGGTGTCGAGGGGGGAGGGGGTGAGTAAGCAAGGCTATAGGATGGTGTGGCAGGTCTAGGAGGTGACGAGGATGAGCTATGGTCTAGGTAGGGGGCGCTAGTAGGCCGGTTGTGGTGGTGAGAGGCCGAGAGGGTGAAGGTGGTGACAAGGAGGTGATGCACCTCCTTGATTGGGTGCTTGTAAGGTGCTAGGGTGTGTGCTTGGTTGGGGGAAGGTGCTAGGTTGAGGTGCTTGAGGTGCTTATGTTTAGGTTTTACTAGTTTAGGTTAAGTTTAGACCTAGTTTTACTTAGTGAGAGTTTAGGGTTTTACCTAAGGTTTAGTGCCTAGGTTAGGTTCCTAAGAGTGTTTAGTGACTAATCCTAAGTCCTAAAAGGCTTATACTAAGTGGTGGTAGCTAATGGTGAAGTTTTGGGAAGGTTTGACCTAGTTTCCGGGAAGTTATAACCTAGTTATGGTTTTGTGCTTAAGGGACTTGTACCTAAGCTCTAAGGGGTTGTACTAGTGCCTAAGGGTACTAAGGTATCCTAATGTTCCTAAGGTAACTCATACTTAAGCCTTGGACACTTTCAAACTAGTTTAGTTAAGCATATAGGGTTTAGTAAGCACATAGACCTAATTAAGGCTTAATTAGGGTTCATTAGGGTTTTGTGATATATTTAGTGTGTTAGATTTGTAGATTACTTATTATGGTGTTTTTGTGATCTTATGCTTGACATACCAGGGGTTTATAGGATGTGAGTGTTGAGTTATTTGGCTTGTGTGGATACGTGAGCAGGTCTAGAGAGTCATGCAAGTAATGAATGCATATAAAAAGCAAAAATTTACCTGTGAAATACCTACTATAGGTATTTGTAATGGGAATGATAGTGATGAGATTTTATGGGTTGTTACAATAGCAAAAGACATACTAGCCATTCCGATTTCTACGGTCGCTTCGGAATCTACATTAAGCACTAGTGGAAGATTAACAAGCCCTCATCGTAGTCGACTTCGCCCAAAGACTTTGGAGGCTTTGATGTGTACCCAAAGTTGGTTACTGAATGAGATACGAGGTAACCCAATGTTGATTTTAGTTATAAAGTTATTTTTGTTGATATATAGTATTTGTGCTGACAATATATTGTGTTGTTTACTTGTTATATGTATAGAAACTTGTCCTGCGGCTGATGAGTCCAAAAAGGCTTATTGTCGTACTGTTGAGTATGATTATGATGATGATGAGGTAAATAGTATTTATATAAAAGCTACTAACTTACTTATTTCTTTATATATTACTGCTATTTATTTATGGAAGTTGTTCATTATACCTCGTAGGAATGTACTAAGGAAAGTGGAACAAGTGTGAACAGTGCAGTTTTAGTTGGTAGTTTATATGCCACAATCTTTTGGGTCAACTTCTGAGTATGTATCTTAAAACTACATAGCTAAGCAATAGTTTAGATTACGCATATTATATTAACATGTTTTCTTTTTTATTTGAACAGATGATTCGAGCTATTGTTTTTGAATATTAAGTGAACGAGGACTTCCTTTCGTGAGTTATCAAAGGAATGAAATGACCAAGTCAACGTTTAGTTTTTATTATTTTGTTTCATGAAGAAGATTGTAAAAACTGAATGATCCTTGTTATGTCTAATGTTTAAGTGTTTCTTGTAATTTGTGACTAGATAATTTGAAGTTGTTTTTTTTAAAACAATCTATGTTGAATTCGTTTTGCTTAGAACAACTTTGAAACCTTATAGCTAATGGTGTAAAATTAATACGGTGTGACTATGGTGAAGCATCATGCCAAAGAAGACACCCCATTAAGGACCCGATAAGATCCCCAATGGGGATCGGGGCGGGTTTGGGGCATGTTTTGGTAATTGGATTCTGGGATGGGGATGGCCGCCCCGCCCCAAACCTGCTCCATTGCCATTCCTACCTGGTCTAAATACAGAAACTCCGAATTCTGAGGTAAAAAAGCAAATCAATTGGGCAATCAGGGCATATAAAACATTTGAATGTTTAAGTAGGGTCTTTCAATCTCGGTTCGATTTTGAGATTGCGATCTTGTAAAGACAAAAATGACAAATAGTAAGTCCTCGTAACAAGAAGTGAAAGAAGCTAGATATAAAATTAGTTGAGTTATAGGCTGGTATAGTATTTTGGTAAATTGAAGGGTGATTTCTGTTATATAGAGTAAATATAAATGTAGTAAAAAAAAAAAAAAAAAAAAAAAAAAAAAAAAAAAAAAAAAAAAAAGGATGCATCACGTAAACCTAAACAACTTCAAAGTCTTCAAGGAGCATATGTAAATATGTCAAACATTAAGGGTGATAACGTAAACACATGCATAATTCTGTAGCATTATGGTGCTTAAAAGCCAGCAAATGCAGAAAGAATTCAAACCATCACACCATCATCACCTTCACCACCCACCCATTCGGGTGTAGAGGAATATATATGGTCATGTGGAGCTATTTGATACCTGTACTGCTGCTTGTGATATATGTCGTAAAATCGATAAATACGAAAAGAAACAAAGGTAAATTGCCTCCAGGAGGACGAGGGTGGCCTATAGTTGGTCATAGCATCCGTTGGTATAATTCCGTTGCTAGCTCTAATCCCACTACTTTTGTTCAAGAACAAGTTTTAAGGTATGTTTAACCCGACTTGAACTTAATTTGGTCGAATTTGCACTTCTTTTTTTCACATGTTGTATGTTTTTCTTGAACGACAATTTTTTCACACGTATATAATCATCTCGCAATATCTTACATGTGTCTCCAACGAGTGTTGAAATTCATAACCTCTTGGTTGATTGGCGTACATTCACATGTGCTACGCCAAAGACCTTGGGTTCAAAATATCAAATGTTATAGAAGAGTTGTGACAAAGCAAATGAGTTAATACAAATTGTGTAAAAAAAATCATAACATGTATTTTTTTGATGAATTATGACCATCTTATGCTAATTATGTTGGACCAAGCTAGAAAAGATGATTATATGAAAATAAGTCCTAAAAGTTACAGGTATTGTTTTAATGTATCACATATCATAACATAACCAACATGAGATAGACTGTATATTAATTTTACATACATGTCAAAACTAGAACTATTAGATTGCTTTTACTTAACCAACAGGTCCTGTCAATTTGTTTACCGAATTCATATAGCTAAATGTTTTTATGTTGTGGTTACAAAACTATACATACCACAAAGATAGAGGAATGTTTTGGAAGAAAATTTCTCATTTTTTTTTGGAAATATGATGTTATAATAAACAGCTAGAAGACTTAAAATCTAGTTTAAGAAAACAGATCAAGTTCACTCACGAATAATTGGTCTCAGACACTTAATTACCAACTATATATGTACGTGCTCTATAAAAACATTAAACCGATATATAATTTAGTCTAATTTAGTATTAGTAAAGTAACCAACACTAGTGACAATACTTTATCTATAAAAATAAACATTTTCAAAAGATCTAAATCATTTTAATAGATTTGTTCCTTGAACAGACTAAAAAAGGTATAGCTTAAATTACCTTGTTTAAAATATTTAAAGAACAAGTTATAGACCAATATTATACTTTACAATCCGTATCCTCATGCAATGGAGGGGGATCTGGATCCCACAATACACTTCTGCACGTTTCTTTCTTTCCCTTTATAAAATAGTCGAGACATATTAAAATAGTGGATACATATTTACCGGGAAATAAAAATATTTTATGTGGGATGTTTCCAAAAGATGTTACAAGCTTACGGAAAGTCTTCGCAAAAGGATATTACTCGACACTTTTAACCATATACCTATTAACTAAGAATTTATCTAGATGTGTAGCTAGCTAATAAAAACTGTTTTATAGCTTAAACTCTTGTAAATAAGATACATTATAGGCTTATAGCTTTTAAACGTGATTGAACTTTTGAAGATATTAATTACATAAATATCCTTGTAATATTTAGTGTGATCTAATTATTTTTATTCTTTTTATCGCACTACAAGAATTGGAATATTTATCGTCGAGACTTTTAGAGACGACACCAAGTTGTTTCTAAAGTCCAAAAACCGAGTTTTGACTTTCAACGACACATTTAGGGACGTCGTTGCTAAAGGCCATCCGCCCAAAATCCGGTTTGAGCTATATTGACAAATTTACGTGAAACTAAAAGCCCTAAATTCAGCCTTTATTACATGCCAAAAGTATAAAGAAAATACACTTACAGAAAACAAATTTCTATGTATGTAAACGGTTGTTGGTTCTTATATATGGTGTGGGTCATCTTTGTCAATAAAAGATGGTCACTCGTTGATTAGAGGTCTTTGACTTCAGTCGTGCAGTCGTGCTTAATTGTTACATATGGTGTGAGTCATCTTTGTCAATAAAAGGTGGTCACTCGTTGTATCGAATGCGTATTAAATATAGTCAAATATGGTCCCATTTCATTTTCGATATTTTGACAGTCATATCTTTTTCCTACATAAAAGTAAAAAACTTACTAATAGACAAACTAGTCCTGATTAAATTTGTATGAGATTTCGAAGTGCATGCATAACTCAAAAGGAGTCTATAACAAGAGTTTAGTTTGTGGCAACATTAGGAGGTTCATGATTTGTAAGTGCATCATGCATATATTAGCGACCTCTAAACACACATGTTAGAGCTCATCTATTCAGGGAAAAAGAAAAAAAAAAAAGCTTGTGACCTACAAATGTTCTTACCTTGTAAGATATGTAAGATGTTACTTTTACTAGTTTTGGTATTCTTTTCTAATAACTTGGCAAATATGTGTAGATAAATTCGTAAGCGTATAGTATTCATTTCTTTTTCGAATTACATGTTAAGATAAAAAAAAACTTATCAATCATACAAATATTTATACTTTTGCAAACATAGTAACTATAATCTTTTTGTCCAATACATACTTTTCAATGGTTTGTAACGATTAGCTTTTCTTTTTCTTACCTCTAATTGAAAATTTATCGTAAATAAGTTTCGCTAAAAGTTGCTAAAATGACATAATTATTAGGTATGGAAAGATATTCTCGTGCAACATATTTGGGAGAAACGCAGTGGTATCGACCGATCCCATTTTCAATAGATTTGTTATGCACAATGAAGGAAAGCTTTTTAAATCGAGTTACCCAAAGTCATTCAGAGACTTGGTTGGTTCGAACGGCGTTATCACAGCACAAGGGGATCAACATCGGAAGCTTCATACAATTGCCTCAAGTATGATGCGTCCCGACATCCTAAAGTCTCGTTTCTTGACAGATATCCAACTTGTTATGAACCGAACATTTGCCGGTTTTCACCATGATCAAACCATTTTGCTCCAAGATGTATGCAGAAAGGTTAGTACATTTATACTCTAACCTTACTGAATATGAAATAAATTAGTGCATTATTTCTTTTTATTACTCCTATTTGGAGATAGAAACTTAAAATAATACTTACACTTATTAACAATAATCGATTTGCACAACCTACCAAGTACAACTCATTGTTAGGTAATGAAAGTCAACGCTATCTTGTTTTGAAAGTCAACTCATGTGGTAACTGATTAATGGTACAGTTGCAGTTGCTGAAATTACATGGTTGGTCCTTTACATTAGGACAACAAGAAGTTTCAATCCTTTAAGTATTAAGAGATTCATATTGAGTCATTTATAGATCACCAACATTCAGGTTCTTAATATGTATCTGATTCGCACATTTGAACCTGAATATTGTAGAATGGTAATGATAACTGAATGATTTTATTGATTGATTACAATTACATCGTATCTATAAATAGCACTAGACAGAATATTCTAGACTCGGGCTTGGGCTTGAACCCGTTACATATTACACACTAACACTCCCCCGTATTCCGAGCGGCGAAATCGCGAAAGCTCGGACTAGAGAGTAAAAGCTAATAAAAAATAAAGGAAAACTAAAAACAATAAAGGAAAACTAATAAATAATTGTTGAAGAAGACGTTCGACAGCAAGCGGAAGCACATCTTCAAGCAGCAGCAGACATAAAATTGAAATAAATCATATAAACCAAAGTATCCGAACCAGGATAAACCAAAGTATCCTGACCAAACGGGATAAACCAAAGTATACCTTACCAAATAGGATAAACCAAAGTATCCTGGCTAAACGGGATAACCCAAAGTATCCCCTACAACTAAAATAAATGGGATAACCTAAAGTATCCCCTTCAACTAAAACAAACGAACAAAGACTCATGCACTAACATTAACTTTATTGATTGATTACAATTACATCGTATCTATAAATAGCACTAGATAGAATATTCTAGACTCGGGCTTGGGCTTGAGCCCGTTACATATTACACACTAACAAATACGTGGCTTAAATGTCTGAATGTGATTTTATCATAATGTGAATAAGAAGCTGAGAAATCTGAATCTGACTCATATATAACAGTGTTTGTTTCTGTAAAAATATATGAGTTTGTTAGATTACTAAAGAAAAATTTTCTCCTGTCACAAAATACAATTTGACATCGCACATTAATAAACGGGTTATGGTTGTGGTTACATGGGTGGTCGATATGGGTAGTTCGCTTAGTAAGGGGGTCATGTTTGGTCGACGTTCTTAGCCCGTCAAAATATATTTGGGTCATGATTTAATGTTTCAATATGAATTGTAACCCATAACTATTATCCTTTTGTACATTTTTTAATTAACAAAAAATATGAGCTAATTTTCTTTAAAGGTACTTTTTATACAAATAGAAAAGTCAAAACAAGAAAAAAAATGCAAAATGAAGAAAAAACAGAAACAAGAAAACAAGAGAAACAAAGTTACGAGTCATTCAGGTTAAGACACTCCTCAACATCTAGTTCAATAAGAGTTTTTAGCCTCTTACCGCCTTTTAATGAGCAGAAAAAAAATCAAACGTTCTTAATTTTAACTGTCTCCTCGCGCCTCTTAATGACTGAGAAAAAACAAACTTTTTCATCCGAACCTCTGACTGCATATGATTATACACAACAAATCAATCTCACAATGTCGAACCCGCAACCATTTAGTTTAGAAACATTCTCACACATGAGGTACCATTGTGACACATGTCATTTGATTTTTTATAGTAACTAAGCAATGCTCACACAATAACTGGTCTCCATTATCAAAATTAGATATAGTAATCACAACCAAACTATGTCTGCATTAGCAAAACAGTACAATAAGTTGTGGCAACAAAGTTTTGTTGATGTTTGTCATGTTGTTGTTAAGCAAGAAAAAAATAATGAAAAGGGACCTTTTAGCTATAAACCAACACATTTACCACTAAACTGGCTTTCAACATGTTCTTATTTTTGGTTAAGATAATTTTATAGGAATATTTGCAAAACTATAACACAAGATGACATTTATTTTCAACTTGACTCACTTTATAATATATTGTTAAAACTATGACTATTTTTATGATATTCCAAGATTACTTTTTCCCTCACATACAACACAACTCTTATATCATTGCCTCCCCCTTTTATTTCAAGTCTATGCGTTTTGTTTCTTACAAATCATAATTGGAATTTATTACGAAACCTTAAAATTTAAGAATCAATTTTATTATTATTATTATTATTATTATTATTATTATTATTATTATTATTATTATTATTATTATTATTATTTATTTATTTATTTATTTAATTCGTATATGGAGCAAAATTGATCTAAAATGAAAGGATTAAATTTTAAGATTTTTGATATAAACTGGTTAATAAATTTAGTATTACCTTGTATATATTTATAAAGTGTACGTGTAGATGAATTTTAAAAGATATAAAAA
The DNA here is from genome assembly GCA_030686995.1 of Artemisia argyi. Taxonomy (NCBI): domain Eukaryota; kingdom Viridiplantae; phylum Streptophyta; class Magnoliopsida; order Asterales; family Asteraceae; genus Artemisia; species Artemisia argyi. The sequence continues at coordinate 10,048 of JARVZY010002333.1, read as the reverse complement.
AATTTAAAAATTCGCAATTTAATTTTGCAATAAACTCGTAATAAATTTGTAATTACTTTGTAATAACTTCGGATGATAAAATTGAGAAGACTCTTAAATGACTCGACAAAACTTGAGAGCGAACTCAGGCTTTTGTTATAGTTGATGTTCATATATTTTATTTTATTTGGTAAATATATAATATATGAGATTTAAACCTACTCGATGTGTTTTAAATCGTCATTATGGTGCCTCTTGGCATCTGCATAGGTGTTAAAAATCACGTCACGAGGTCAATAAGTTAGAATCACTTGTTTACCGGTCTATGCACGTTTAAGCATTCCTAGATCCTTGCTAGCCTAATACAATATTGTCATTAAAAAAAAAAAAAAAAAAAGGCGCTTAAGCATCCCTCATTACTCATAGAGTCATAGTAGCATTTAATTGTGATTTTTCTTAACATGTGTTTATCATCTGACAATTAGTTGGAAACTAATCTTTCTTATCATTTACGACAACTTGGCTTGTAGGAACAATATATATAACTAATGATGAAGGAACTTGATTCTGTTAAGTTAGTGTAGCATTAAAATCTTCTTTCTCGTATATCAATATTGTAGCAAGTAATAACCTTTGATATATTAAACTAGTATTTTTTTTCTTAGAATACTTAATTCAGCCTCTACTTATCACATCTCACTAGTTGCTTGGTTGTGGTTTCAGCTAGCTATAAACCTAATGGTGAATCAGTTGCTAGGCATATCAAGCGAGAAGGAAGTGGGTGAAATAGCACAATTGTTTTCAGACTTTGTAGACGGTTGCTTGTCGGTTCCTGTCAGTTTGCCTGGATTTGCTTATCACACTGCCATGAACGTAAGTAACTAATCTAACACTCTATTCCAACTATAACCATCTTAATTTGTATTTGGCAGTTTTATCCTTATTGAATGAAATAATTCATACCAAATGTATCTTAAATCATGCATAAGATCGACAAGCTTTATATTCTTTGAAAAGATGTGGGGTCCTCAAATAGTTGATAGCATTTTCATGCTTAATTCAGACCTAAAATATCTTAATCTAAAGCTAAAAACCTTAGCGACTATCACATCTTTTCCTCAATTGTATAATCATATATGTTTTGTTTTGGATAAAGAAAGATACATCTTCATGTAAAGATATCAGAAAGATTATATTGATGGAGTTAGGTTTTTCTAACTTGTTTTCTTTTAAATGAATCACCACAATATAAAAAGGTGGTAAATTATAGTATTTATTTATTTTAGGATCGAGGAAATAAACATAAAAAACCATTGCATAGAGGCACATTAACTTTGAACTTTGCTTTTGTAAAATATAAGTTAGTGTCGATGCCTATTCAAGACATTACAAATTCAAAAGCAACTTTTAAGAATATGATTTAAGGATCATATGTTTTTTATTTTGAATCGCACAATGTGATTATCGGTAACAAGATTGGACTTACAGAAATATCCCAATTAATTAGACATCAAATACTTAAGTTTGCGATTTGTAGCAAGATAAACGTCTAAACAATTTTGGAAAAACCTAAATCGCCAAATGTTCAATTCATTAAATAAGCCTGACTAAGTTATGCATAAATAATGTTGGCAATTTTGATATGTATCACTGTATACTATATTTAATTTGCAGGCAAGAAAAAATATAATTGGAAAGATCAACAAAATAATAGCTGACACAAGGCATGCTGATACTAGTGGTGGTGGTTTAGTTAGAAGACTCGTAAAAGAGGGAAGTCTCCAAGACGATGCAATTGCCGACTTCATCATCAATCTCTTATTCGCCGGAAATGAGACAACGGCTAAAACCATGCTATTTGCTATATATTTCTTGACCAATTCTCCTGAAGCCGCCGACCAACTCCTGGTACTTGTTCCTTTGAATATGACATACATTTCTTACATAAAGATATGTAGATCAAAAACTTTTAATTACCATCACTCTCATTATTATTTTATAAAGATGAAAAAATGTTTAATGTTTTCTAGTATGATCTTCCTGAGTAGAAAGTATAATAGTCATGGTTATTAAAAATCAAACATTGTCTTTTTATACTTGTAATATACTTTAACAATGAAATTGTAAATAGTGTTTCAACCATTTTTTTTAATAAAATTCACAATAATACCTATGGATCGTATATGTTTTTCAACCTTTAGAATATTGTAATTGTATATTAATCATGGTTGCGAGTATATTAAATTCTTGATCACATGTTTAGTACAGTTATTTGTTAATCATGTTTCATAGGAGGAGCATCAAAACATAAGGAATAAGAGATTAAACTCGGAAGGTGAAGTTGACATGATAACATGGGAAGACTACAAATCGATGTCATTTACTCAAAATGTACTTCTCTTAACTCGTATTTCTTTGACTTTTCACATTTTCCATCTATCATACTTGACTATGCAATGTAATATGTTAAGTTATCTTTTGGTTTATATCATAGTATTGCCTAATCCAAATTCTTTAACCAAATAAGCTTAGGATTTTCGTAAGTAACATCAAATATGTATTTTCTTTGTATACTAACCATTATACTTGATAAATTAAGGAAAGACTATTAAGTATGCTTCGGTATGTGAGTGACCTTATCTAATCTAATGCTAGTTTAGTTGCATATGCTCGTTGAAAAACACCAATAATGGTTGACAATAGGATAGTAGTACATAAATAGGAAATACATTTTCCATTAAGATAAGTACATGATTGCTAGAAAACTTAATAAATTCTAGAAGATACTTTCCAATTAGTTAATAAAAAAATCAGACTAATATTTATGAAGAATAAATTTTGGTCTTTTCAAATAAGTCATAGTGAAGACTGTTGCATTTGTTTAACTTCTAATATATATGATCGCAATTGTGGGCAAAGTTCATTTTTCTGGAAAATAACTATTATGTAGGTAATAGATGAGACTCTTCGTTTAGGTGGGATCGCAATTTGGTTAATGAGGGAAGCAAAGGAAGATGTTGAATATCAAGGTACACATTTTTAATCTCCAAGTTACCCACTTTTACTTACAACAAGCTATGTGGCTAACTTAATTACATACGAGTTTGCAATCATGTAGACTACGTTATCCCCAAAGGTAGCTTCGTGGTTCCATTTCTTTCGGCAGTTCACCAGGATGAAAGTTTCTATGAAGAAGCGGTTATTTTCAATCCTTGTAGATGGGCGGATCCTAAAAATCAAGTGAGTTTTATGTGTATCTTTTTCTACATGTGTTTACTTTATATTTAATAACATTCTAAGTACTTTTACAATATTGATTAAAGGATAAGAGAAATTGGAGAAATAGTCCGTTTTATTCACCTTTTGGAGGAGGAGCTCGTTTGTGTCCTGGTGCGGAGTTGGCTCGACTTCAAATTGCTCTATTTTTGCATTATTTTGTAATTTCTTACAGGTTAGAATTTTTTTCAGAGCTTTAATCTTAGTTGATATGTATGTGTTTAATATTGTTGCAATATACATACATGCATGCATAAATTCACACACATATATATATTCGTATGTACGTAGTAAGAATCTAGTCTCACAAAATTTGTTTGAGCATGTTTCAGGTGGACCCAAGTTAAGGAGGATATGATGTCTTTCTTCCCGTCAGCTAGATTGGTTAATGGATTTGCAATCCAACTAACAAAATTAGCATGATACATCTTCTATATATATTTATCTGTGTGCACCAGGATATGCAAATAGTCCTCTGTATGTATAAATAAGTATGTAACTATGTATTTATATATGTGTGAGTTTAGACAACTTGTGGATTATATATTCATATCTCCAAGTTGGGTTTTTATTTTTCTTTCTCATAATCCGCTTTCATAATAATTCAGGTAGTCACGCTAAATGAATTATAACATGCTGATATGATATATTAAGCAAAATTCCATTTTTATCTCTCGTGACACCCCTTATTTTTATGTGTCGCAATAGGTTGAATATTCCTCAAATATGTTAAATATCAAGAATATTTCTTTGCCATTTTCGCACCATTCACCAACTACTGATTCCGAAACTGTTATTTTTTTCATTGTTTTTTTATAGGAACATTAATCCATCATAAAGGCCCATACAAATAGTCGTAGGCAAAGAAACCAAAACCGAAATCGAAAAAAAAAAAAATTAAACCGTAATCGGTTTTGACCAAACATGGTTCGGTTTTTAGAAAAAACGGCAGTTTGTAACCGGTTTGGGGATCCGAACATTAGAACCGGTTCGGTTCTGGTTTCTCACAAACTGGTTTGGATAAACCGGTTATTACCGTTACATAACAACTAGTTTACTGTTTTTTTGCCCTTTTTAAGTTCATAAATGGTCCCTGTGATCTATCGGGTTTTACAGGTTTAGTCCCTAAACTTTTTTTTAACAGATCCAGTCCCTGTGGTTGTGACCCATAACGGTTTTGGTCCCTGAGATTAACTGTCGTTAATTTTTTCCGTTAGTCCTTCATACTAACGTTTGCATCGTTAGTCCTTTAACGACCGTTTGTAACAAACATTTGCACCGTTAGTTTTTTATACTAACGACCATTTATACTTTACAAAAAATATGTTTATTTATTTGTTTACTTATTTATTTTTTAAACTTGGTTTTCTTACATGGAGACAAAGGAGTAAAACGAGACAAAATACTATAATCATTTTGAAGAGCTATCAAAGAGACAAAGAAGAAGTTAGACTATCGAGAGGGGATAAGAAGATTCCAAGAGCTACGAAGATAACGAGATAACCACATATTATCGGGTTAGCCACTGGCGGACTGAAAAGAAGATAACTTTCATTGCATGATCACCATAGATGATTATGATCGGATGATAATCCGCAAATTGTGACGACAATCCTTGAAAAAATAGATCTACGACTAACACTTGATTGTGATTGGACATTCTTGTTTCTTATAACCAATTGTAATAAAAATAATAAACCCTTAAAGCTGTATTTGGCAAAATTGCATAACTAGACTGGAAGATGCAGTTTTAGATGATTTTAAACCCAAATTTAACCGCCAGGTTTGGCCAACCCGGTTCATTTTGACATCACATTTTCACTTTTCTTTTTCATAATTAAGAAAAACAAAATTATTTTCCCCATAAGTCCCTTATTCGTGAGCTCTAATCACTTTGACAATGTTTGGATAAGCTTATATTCTTTTTACGGGAAATAAAATGTGAAGTGAAAACATTCCAAATTAAGTATACAAATAATTTAATATTTGTTTTGTTTGATTCATAATATTTAATTATAGTTTTTTATTATTAAAGATAATTATTTAAAAATTTTAATCATATTGTTAATTGTATCTTATCTATATTTTTTGTATTTATCTTCTACTTGTGTTATGATAAATATAAAATAGAGAAAAGTCCAAAATACATACCTGTGGTTTGGCCTTTGCTCGCTTTACATCCTTTTTCTTTTTTTGACTCAAAAATCATCCATGTGGTATTAAAGTTGGCACAAAACCATCCCTCCGTTAGTAATATCAGTTAATGAGGACTAACGATGCAAATTATTTTCCGTTATCTCCTAACAAGAGTAAAATATTTGCATCGTTAGTCCTCATTGAGTTAAAATATTTGCATCGTTAGTCCTTATTGACTATAGAGTTAAAATATTTGCATTGTTAGTCCTCATTGAGTTAAAATATTTGCATCGTTAGTCCTCATTGACTATAGAGCTAAAATATTTGCATTGTTAGTCCTCATTGAATTAAAATATTTGCATCGTTAGTCCTCATTGAGTTAAAATATTTGCATTGTTACCATCGCCACCACCCACCACCGCCACCACAACCCACCACCACCCACCACTGCCGCCCACCACCTCCACCCACCACCACCATCACCCACCACTGCCACCACTACCCACCGCCGCCGCCACCACTACCCACCACCGCCACCACTACCCACTGCCGCCACCACCACTACCCACCACCGCCACCCACCATCTCCACCCAACGCCACCCACCACCACCCACCACCGCCACCCACCCACTGCCACCCACCACCCACCACCTCCACCCACCACCACCCACCATCGCCACCAACACCGCCGCCGCCATCACCCATCGCCACAACCACCCACCACGCATCGCCACCACCACCCACCTCCAACCATCACCACCCACCACCGCCGCCGCCCACCACCTCCACCCACCACCGCTACCAACACCCACGACCACCCGCCGCCGCCGCCACCACCACCACCATACACTGAACGAATATTATAAGTGGTGGTGGTGGCGGCGGCAGCGGCAGTGGTGGTGGCGACGGTGGTGGTGGCGATGGGTGGTGGCGACAGCGGCGGTGGTGGAGGCGGTGGTTGGTGGTGATGGTTGGTGGTGGTGGTGGAGGTGCAATTTCAGGTTAAAATCTCGTGTGTCTATATGTAAAACATTATTCCAGACAACTTTTTTGTTTCACACTTTTGATGATTAGGACCAAAAATGGGTCAAAATCGTGAATTAAAATCGATTTAGAAACATTTTAACTCATAAAAACGTGAGAAAAACGGAAGAAACGGATAAAAACATGAGAAAAATGGTGGGTGGTGGTGGGTGGCGGTGGGTGGAGGTGATGGCGGTGGTGGGTGGTGGTGGCGTTGGTGGGTGGTGGTGGGTGGCGGTGGTGGGTAGTGGTGGTGGCGGCGGTGGGTGGTGGTGGGTGGAGGTGGTGGGTGGAGGTGGGTGGGTGGTGGTGGTGGTGGCGGTGGTGGGTGGTGGAGGTGGTGGGTGGCAGTGGTGGGTGGTGGTGGCGGTGGTGGGTGGTGGCGATGGTAACGATGCAAATATTTTAACTCAATGAGGACTAACGATGCAAATATTTTAACTCTATAGTCAATGAGGACTAACGATGCAAATATTTTAACTCAATGAGGAGTAACGATGCAAATATTTTAACTCTTGTTAGGAGATAACGGAAAATAATTTGCATCGTTAGTCCTCATTAACTGATATTACTAACGGAGGGATGGTTTTGTGCCAACTTTAATACCACAGGGATGATTTTTGAGTCAAAAAAAGAAAAAAGATGTAAAGCGAGCAAAGACCAAACCACAGGGATGTATTTTGGACTTTTCTCTATAAAATATTACCTAATAAGAAAATAATATTTTTTTTAAGTAAAATTATTACTAAATAAGGTATGAATCCATTTTTTGAAATGAAAAATTTCTCAATAGGTGTTTTGTTTTATTATATAAAAGATTTAAATAAGTGCATGTTATTAAGACATTGATTGATTACTTCTTAATTCGAGCTTCAGTTTTATAATTTATTTGTAAGCTAGATTTTTCACATAAAAGTTTAACGGATTGAGATTCTCTCAAGTTAGAATGAATGTTTTCTCATATACAAACTGTGAGGTCTACTGCAAGACCCGGTTTTTCTTTGGTTTGTGAAAAACATGACGATTATGTTCATCTAAACATAAGAGAATCTCAATCCAACTTTAACACGTATCACACGGGTCTTAAAAAAAATAGAAAAGAAAGTAGTATAGGAAGTGTTAAACTTAAACCCCTTTCCCTTTGAAGTTGAACAAACTTGACTAGGTCTCTATTTCTCGTTAAACTCACCCTTCTCCTTCTTCTCCTCTTATCCTTTTGACACATCCTTACCAATACCAACAAAAACAAACGATACCCTTCTTTGTAAACAAAAAAAGTTCATTAAGGTAGCGTGATGACGTCATCATCAGCAGCACCTAATCTATGGGTGTTGTTGGGTTTAAGTTTAGCAGGGATTGTGTTAATGGCGAAAAAGTTCAAGAACAAAGTAGTGAAACCTGATTTTGGAGCTTTTCTTCAACGCTTTGAGATTTTACCTCCCCCGCAACCGCTGCCCCCGAAGGCCCCCCATCCTCTCACCGGACTTTCCTTTGCTGTTTCCGACTTGTATAACTCCCCCCACCTTTTTTTTTTTATTTTTATTTTTATTTTTATTTTTATTTTTTATTTGTCTTTTTATTGTTGTTGTAAAGGGTGTTTGTTTAAGCTTATATGCGGGCTTATCAGCTTATTTGATTTTGGCTTATATTTCATAATCCTCAATTTTTTGGCTTTTTTGGAGACCTATGGGTTTATATAAGCTTGTTTATAACAAGCTTATATAAGCCAATAAACGTCGGTATAAGCCGGAAAATTGAGGCTTATGAAATACAAGGATTATGAAATATAAGCCGAAATCAAATACGCTAATAAGCCCACATATAAGCTTAAACAAACACCCCCTTAGTTTTATCATCTGTTTTTATATGGTTGTATTCACTTATATGTCTTTATCGTTGTACCACTGGCAGACATAAGACTAAAACTATAGAAGATTCGTGACACAAAATTTTGGGAGATGCATTTTAGAAAGAAAAAAAAGGGTTTATCGGACTTAATTTTAACTAAGCAAGAAAGGTCTATGTGGTTCACAGGTGGAAACAACATCCCCGTGAAAACATTAGTTTGGGTTTACTTGGGGACTTGGGTCTTGGGGTGTAGCACAATAAACCATCTAGATATTGAATATGAATAGTGTGGAAACACTTTTAGATTCTAGTATTTCGCCCCTATGTCATGAAATCCACAATTCAGAAAGCACTCTAATTCTAACGCACAAAATTTAGAGCAGAAAACAAATAGATTGTTGTTCAGCCACGAAAGTCTGTTAAATAGTTAATTACAGTTTTTGGCGGTTAAAAAGAAAAGACACAATGGTTGGTTATACCGTTGTGTCTTTTGGTGGAAAATTTTGTTGGTGGCCCCTTGATCCTCACTCTTTGATGTGGCGTTATCAACCTAGCTAAAATGAGTGCCCACTCAGCACCTCCCAATTCGTGATTGAGCTAAACGTGAAAAGCCCTTTGGTCCCAAGTAAATCACAAGTACATAGATTAGAGTGATGGCATGAAGGAACATGTAGTGAAATCCCCCTTTGGTCCCATTCTAAGTGACATTCTCAGCATCTATTGGCTCACGTTATTTAAATGCATGTATTTGAAATATGTGCGAGTAAGATGGTATCTTTGTATTTGGTATTTACTAGAGGTTGCATCCACTACCCATTATCTTATTTAAGAGTCGACTAGGGCTATGTTTTATATCTAAGGGGTAACATAGACGAATGGTTAGCTGTAAAGGAAACTGCTCAAATGGGTTGGCTTAAAGTCTCCCAAAGCATACATAGAATGCATAAAACCTTCTAAATACATAGAATGCATAAAACCGCTCAAATCGGCCAATTTGACTCGTACCAAAAAGTACCCGTTAACTGGCCCACCAATTTTGCAGCCTCTAGTAGTTACATCAGTTCTTTTCTCTTATTTCTGAAAAGATCGAAAAGGTTTAGTTTTTTAGAACTACTGTGCCATCTGTCTGATGTGTTTTGAGAATCTATATGCTTATTTTGTGTATCTGGTTGCAAGTGGCCATATTATCATTTTATGATATTTACTACCTGAGTCCCTGAAGCATACATGGTTTCTGTATTCCTTTAATGAGGAAGATAGCTGAATATTTTGTTCTTTAACTTGTAATCATTACAGATTTGATATCGATGGGCTTGTAACTGGATTTGGCAATCCAGAGTGGGAAAAGACTCATGAAGCCGCTTCACAAACATCATCTGTTGTTTCAGCTCTCGTAGATGGAGGAGCAACTTGTGTTGGAAAAACTGTGGTGGATGACATGGCATTTGGGTTAGTGATTATGATTCATTTGACCGTTTTTGAACTACAAAAACAATTGTTTATGCCCACTACTTAAATAATTATAGGTGTCCATTACACTGTGAATCTTTTTTTCTCCAAATCAAACCAAGTAGCATTTTATATGTTTCAAAGATATTACCAATCTCTATAGCTTTATTTTATTTTTTATTTTATTTTTGTTTTTATTTTTCCCATCTGCGTCCATAGTATTCTTTCTCATGGATTTATGTTTTGTACAGTATTAGTGGAGAAAACAAACATTACGAGACACCCACCAATCCTATTTCTCCTGCAAGGATACCGGGAGGATCGTGTAGTGGAGCT